>APFE030773388.1:99123-119602 GCA_000404065.3 Pinus taeda
ATAAATAAAAATAATAAAAAATAGTAATAACAACACTAAAGCTCTAAATAAGAATAAATAGTAATAAAACAAAGAAAGCAATAAAAAGAATCAGTAAAGCTATAAAAAAAAGAAAATAAATCAAGAAAGCTAAAAATCAAAAGAAAAGTAAAGAAATAAAACAAGAAGGCTAAAAATCAAGTTGCATGTAGACACATGGAGTGTGTGCATGTGGTTCCCCATCCAATGTTGTTCTATTTAATAGATGGTGAGGAAGATGAGAGGCATTCTTGCATTCCATCATTCTGAGATTCTATCTTTCATTCTCTTGGGAGAATGGTATACTAAGACCTAGGAGCACTGGCAGTAGTCGTTGATTGAGGGCTTGGGGGTGGCCAGTTGTAGCAGAATCCTGCACAATTGAGCCTACGGTTGGGAGGAGAGTCGTCCCCAAAATCTTGTGATCACTTCACATACGACAAGTACAGGTAATATAGGTAATTTCATTTGTAAGAATTTGTTTTCCATTAAGACATTAATTTTAGTTTTACTTTGTGCTGTTACATAGACCTTGTAGTGCAAGAAATGTGTGATCCTTGAAGCTATTAAGGATCATTTGATTCTTCATGTTGTAGATAAAACCAGATCTAGTGATATGTTTGATGCACTAGTATCCCTTTCTCAAAGTGATAACATGAGTAAGAAAATGATTCTCAAAACTAAGTAGAGAGAGGTCAGAATGAACCCCTCTGATAATGTGACTAGTTACTTTATGAGGATCACATATATGCATGACCAATGTGCATCTATTGGAGAAGTTGTGTTGGTTGTAGAGCTAATGAATGTTCCTTTGAATGGGTTCACCAAGTATTGGGAACAATTCATCATGGGAATTTGTGCCCAGGAACATCTTCCCAAGTGGAAGAGACTTTGGGATGTCAACTACATCTAAGAGGAAAATCATAAAGTGTCCAGGACCAACAAGCAAGGAAAAAAATCAATAGATGAAAAATTGGCCCTGGTTAGAATGACAAAGAAGAACAAAGGAAAAATTTCCATCAAGAAGGGTGACATTCAGGGGGAGGGAAAACATTCTAGGCATAAGATATATATGAGAAAACATCAAATGATATCTTTTCCATAAGAATGTCCATTTTTCTTCTTTGTGTCCAAATAGAAAGAAGGAAAAGGGGAAGTTGGAGACAATTGAAGTGACAACTAAGACATAGTTGAGAAAGATTGCTTCCAAGTTTGAGAGTGACTTTTCACTAATGTAGTTCCTTTATACTAGCACTATTTCTATAAGCATCTGGTACTTGGACAGTGGCACCTCCCACCACATGATAAAGGCTAGAGATTTATTCAATAGTTTTACAGAAGATGAACCATGGATCCATATTGAGTTTGGTGATGATTCCAAGTATGCCATGAGGGGATAGGGGAAAATTTAGTTCTAGCTTGAGTTAGGAGGGTACTTTGATGCATAGGAGATACTCTATGTACCTTTCCTGAAGAATAACCTTTTGTCCATATTAGTCATGGAGGATAAATGTTACGAGGTTAACTTTTAGAGGGGTAAAGTATTCATTTGCCTAGACAGAGCTAGTCTAGAGACTACAGTGAGGATTGGAGTCCAGGAGGGGAACTAATATAGATTTAAGGGTTAACCTAATCAGGCACTAGTGTACACTAGTTAGAGCATGTGCGAGAATTGGAACAGGAGAATGGGGCATATCCATCACAAATATCTACTATTACCGAGACAGATGGTCAATGGGCTTCCATACTTCAATCTAGATCAGTAGGGAGTGTGTAAAGCATGTGCACTTGGAAATAATTTCAAATAGAAAGACTCAATCCAAATCCATTTTGATTTAGTAGGGCCTATGTTAGTATCTTCACTAAAGGGTGCATCTTACTATGTGACCTTCATTGATGACTTCTTCAGGAATATCTGGATCTACTTCATGAAAACAAAGGATGAGGTGGAGAACATGACAAGAAGAAAGATCAAGGCACTGAATACAAAAAATGGGGGTTAATACACCTCTAATGAGTTCACTAATTTATGTAAGGAGGTAGGGATAAAGAGGGAGAAGATAGTGGCCTACAACCTGCAATAGACTTGGATTGCAGAGAGGAAGAATTGATCTATCATCAGTGTGGTGAAGGCCATGATCCATGATCAGAGTTTTCTAATGTTTATGTGGTCTAAGGCATACAACACAACTGTGTATTTGCAGAACAAGAGTCCACACTAGATTCTAGAGGATAAGACACTAGAAGAAGCATTCACAGGCAAGATGCCTGAGATAGGATATCTCAAGATATTTGGTTGTCTAGTCTACATCCACATACTTACAGAAAAGAGGAAAAAGTTACAACCCTCAGGTGAGAAGGGAATCTTGGTGGGATACAATGAGGATTCAAATTCTTATAGAGTCTTCCTAATAGATCCTCGAAAGACAATGGTGAGCCAAGATGTCAAGTTCGAGGATAACTTGGTATCTAGGAAATCTTAGGACCTACCAACAGTTGTAGAGGGGACTCAAGAGGAGAAATCAAAGGAGGAACTGAGAGAAGATAATTCTAGTAGTAGAGATAACCAAACTTTAGTGTAAAAGGAGCAACTAGATCCATCAACATCAGTCAAGAGGCTCAGGTGGGTAGGGAAGACCTTAAGAGATGCTTGGGAGCATGTCGAGCCTTCAGGGAACACTTTTAGGGAGAGCATACCTCTACAGAAGTTTTCTACATACATGGTTCTAATTACCGGATAAATAGACTCAAATCCTTCTAACTTTGAGGAAGTGTCCAACTAGTAGGTGTGGAGAGATCCCATGGTGGAGGCACACAACTCCATCATGAAGGATGATGTATGGGATATTGTGCCAAGACCAAAGTGGAAGTAAGTTGTGATTTCTATGTAGCTTTACAAAGTAAAGCATGCAACAAATGGAAGTGTGGAGAAATACAAGGCTATATTTGTGGATGGTTGGTTCTCTTTAGAAAGAGGGACTAAACTACGAGGATAATTTTTCTCCCATAACTAGATACTCCTATATTCAAGCAATTCTTTTGATAACTTCTGAGATGGATTGGAGCATCCACCTTCCTCAACGACAACATTTATGAAGTCTACATTGAGTAGCTATAAGGGTTTGAGGCCCATGATAAAGATACACATGTATGTAGGCTTAAGAAGGCCTTGTATGGACTCAAATACACATCTATGGCATGGTATTACAGGATTAACAACTATCTATAGGGCATAAAATTCACCAAGAGTGAGGTAGATCCCAATATATACTTCTTGTTGGTTGGATCCAAGCCCCTCATTTTGGCATTGTATGTGTACAATATCATTATGACATGTGTAGAGAGACAATTTCAAGTCTCAAGTCAGATCTAGTGTTAGAATTTAGGATGAAGGATATCGGGAAAATGCATTACTTTCTAGGACTTGAGGTTTGGCGACAACTGGAATATTCCTCAGATGGGGGAAGTACACTCTAGAACCCTGAAGAGATTCAAGATGGAGGATAAAAAACCGATGGCCACTCTAATGGTGACTAATCTAAAGTATATTAATTCTTCATTTTTAGAGTTGGAAGACTTTGGATAGTATGGGAATTTGATTAGCTTGTTGATGTATCTAGTAAAAACTTGATGAGACATCAACTTTGTTGTTAACACCCTAAGCCAGTTCATGGTGGAACAAAGGGATGTTCACTTAGTTGTAGCAAAGAATGTGCTTAGATATTTGTAGGGAACTATATGATATGGATTGCAGTACCTTGGTGGAGATGGTGTGAGGTTGCAGGGGTACTTAGATTCCAACTAGGTGGGCAGTGATACATATCAAAAGAGCACCTCTAGGTGCTGCTTCAATTTAGCGTCAATAGTCATTTCCTAGTTCAATAGGAAGAAAACCTTAGTAGAACCGAGTTCATTTGAGGAAGAGTACATGGAAGCCAATATAGCTAGTTGTGAATCCATTTGGCTTTGCAATCTACTCACACAATTGTTTAGTCATAACCTTCTGAGCTGATAGTGATGCATTGAGATAACTAGAGTTGTATAAAAGTCTTTCAGAATCTAGTGTTTCACGACATGTCAGAGCACATTGAGATTAAATACCACTTCATCAGAGACAGGGTGCTAAAGGGAGTAGTCAAGCTCCAATATATTTCTATGGAGGAGCAAGTGGCATGCATTTTCACAAAGCCCATCAGGGGATTTTTGAGGTCTAAAATGGGCCTCCTAAGAAAATTATAAAATAATAGTGGAAATAATAAAATAATATTAGATTACATCATCAAAATTTAGAGGGCAAAAAAGAAAAAAAACTATTTTTTCAACTCGTATTTTCAACTTATCTCCCTATGGGTATACTCAAATTTCGAGCGTAAACACTCGTTGGATGAAGAATTTGATTCCTCATCCAAGGAGTAACCATGTTGCATACTTTTGATGGACCCTGCTACACGAAAAATGAGAAATTCCTCATTCAAGGAGTACCCATGTTGCATACTTTCGATGGACCCTGCTACACGAAAAATGAGAAATACATGAAAAACATAATTGCAATAATGCTTTTTCATGTATTTCTCATTTTTCATGTAGAAAGGTCCATCAAAAGTATGCAACATGGATACCCCTTGGATGAGGAATTAAATTTTGCATCCAACGAGTATTATCACTCAAAATTTGAGTAAAACATTGGGGAAATAAGTTGAAAATAAGAGTTGAAAAATTAGTTTTATTATTTTATTATTTTTTAATCTTTTTACTTTTTTACTCAAAAAATGGTGAATCATCTCCCATGATTGACATAATCATCTTATATCCTATTGGTTCTTATAAAGTTTGTTTTGGTGAAGGGCAAGTTCGTCTAGTTTTGAGACAAGCTTGGAGTGGTGGAGAATACCTTCCTTGCTAAGAGGGAGCATTAGTGTTTGTAGCTTAGACAAATATTTCCATGATAGTGTATACTTATGGAAATCAACATTAAATGTATCATATGTTTTTTTTTAAGAATTTCACTTAATTAATTAATTAATTAATTAAGTGATTTTTTATTTATTAAAGTGATTAAAGTGGGTCACTTAATGTTTTAATTAAATGAGGGTCATTGATCTCACGATTAGATCTTAACCATTGAAGATAATCTTTTTGGTTCATGTCAAAGTTATAATATAAAGAGAGGGAAAATGATAAAGAAACATAGAGAGCATTCATTTCACAAGTCACCTGAGTGAAGGAGAAAATAAGAGATATGATTTTCAGCCATTGGTGAGGAATTTTCAACAGTTGTTCAACAAGGAGAATGTAGCTAGTCAACAATAAGGAGAAGATCAATCTTACATCCTAGCAAAGTAGATCACACATTTGACTATACAGATTCCATACATACATACAAATTACAAAGTAAGCCATATGGATTCCATGGAGTAGGGTGCCTCGATTTCTGTGTAGAATAAAATTTTCAGGTTTGCTGTTTGTTTGATTAATTTATGGAGATGATGTAAGATCTAAAGATATTTTGAATGATGAACTAATCTATAAGAGCATAAAAAATTGTGCACTATGTGATTTGTTTTCTTGTTTTCTGTTGCATGCAAGAATTAATAATTCTAGTAAGTAACTAGATTTGATATTGGTTTTAGGATCATTTAACATAAGGCATCACCAATATTGAAAAATTTTCACTCGTTACAAATATGAGCTATATTTGACTTAATATTTTATTCGCTGGTCACTATGAAAGTGAGGTACATCAAATGGATGTTAAAGGTGATTTTGTACATGGTGATATTACTAGCACAATCTATATGGAGCAACCTTTTGTTTTGAGAATAATGGAAGTATTGTGTCTTGATTAAAGAACTCCTTGTATATGGTTTGAAACAATCCCCTAGGGAATGGTATGCGAATATTGACCACGTTTTTTTTGTAAATATTAATTTGAAATGCTATAAATCAGATCATAATATATTGATGTATTACATGTAGATGGTGAGAGACTACTCACTGCATTGTCTATGAATGACATAATCATTGATGGAATGTGTTAGTACTTTGTAATTCCTCCAGGATGGGGAGACAAACCCAACCGTAACCATAAACCACTTAGAAGTTTGAATCTAGCCCGTTCGACTTAAGAGAGGGTTCTATTTGTCTAAATGTTTCATCCACTTAGATCTTAGGTTGGTATGATGCTCAAAAGGATATAGGTTTTGAAAGTTTATTGGTAGTGGAGAGGACAGATTCATTGGGCATGGATTCATGTTAAGTTGATGATTTTCCAGTGAGGAGATAAAGAGATGAGGAATATTCTATAGGGGAAAGGTAGGCAGTTCTTTTGGATTTTTCAGTTGAATTCGTTGTAGGAGGGTGAGTAGAAGAAATATGGAAATGACATATTTAGCATCAAACAATGGGATGGATTCTAAATTCCATTCAATAAGAAAACATAAATTGTTTAGAAAATTATATCAGATCACTTTTAAAGTGAATTCTAAGATAAATCTTTGTTTAGCTAAACAATAAGACACACATTTAAAGCATTATTGATAATAGAAGATAACTTACAAAACAAAGAAGCACATCTCCATAGAAACTGACACAAGAATCCCTGTAAATATTAGACCTCTGTCTTTTCATTCATTAAAAAATGTATCATAGATATGCAGTATACAATGTATCTTCTTCTAAACCTTTACCAACCCTAGTTAGAAGAACCTAGTTCACAGGGATGGAAAATAACTACTGGTGAACTTGGCAGGCTTGGCATTCTAAGATGGCTTATGAGATAGAAAATATTAACCGGTCACTTTCCATGAATGCATAAAAAAATATGTGGTGTACTCAAATTGACTACTGACATGGTTCTGTTAGACAAATTTTCCATTAAGAAATTTGCATTTCTTTCCAACACCGGAGGTTTAGATTTCTCCCATTTCTATGGTGGCGGCCAACTCTTTGCAATATCTATTGATTCCTTGAGTGAGAATATGTGCTTCTTTGTTCCAACAAGAATATCTATGTCAATGAGAGAGCTATCCAATAACTGACTTTGATCATGGCTGACTGATTTTTTTTTTAATGTATTTTAATCTGATGTTTACTCCTATATCCAAACCTTATAAGTGATCCAGAATCCCTAGAATTAGATTTCCCCATAGAATGATCATTGGACATGGAGAATTCAATTTCGTTGGTTCCCATGGATATTTTAATTTGAATAGGTTTGTTGTTTCTTAACTTCCTCTAATAGTTCCCTATATTGTATTTGGTAAAATTTTCCATTGGAACTTCTGTAAGAAGAAATCTTCTGCATTGAGGAAAGGAAAGAAAATTGTCTACCAAATTTGGAAACCTTCTTTGCAACCTATTCAAAAAGAAATTCTTTTGTGTAAAATCTATATGGTAATATCACTAGAACTACTTCCCACTTAAGCCCATTGAAATATTGCTGCATCCAATGTTCAAATCTAAGACTAGAGACAACTAGACCAGACTTGAACAAATTTGTCAAAAACGTTGGAAACCCTTTAACATGGAAGCGTAAGGTTGAAGAAAATACTCTTTAGGAACTATAACCCCATACTCCTTGTCCCTATACCTAGAAAATTTCACCCGTCCTTTATTTCCAAAAGGAAAAGGTACACCAATCAATTCTTCCATTGTCACTATTGCGTAGCGTGTGGATGCAGTTCGTCACACAACTAATTTTTTCTCAGCACTTGCGCAACGAACTTGTGTAGCGAGTGCTTTGTTCCATGACATGCATAGAGTTTGAAGTGTTGGTGCTTGATTCATATCACATATTCAACCTTTGTTGTGTATTCCACGATACCTGATTAGTGATGTGGATCTTGAACATGTAATCCTTAACTCTTGACACCTGTATGCAAACTTTGTTGCTCAGACTATGTGTTATGGATCTGATAGGTTTGACACTGTGCTATTTTTTATTTACATAGCGACATATATATCACATGAAAGCTGGAAAATTAAATATATGCCTTTATATACTCTAGTACCCACAACACATTTCGACGCATTGTGCACACTATGCTCTTCTATCCTTGGTGCTTTGGAGCTCGATGTTTGGCACTTAGTCATTGACTTGGATTGTGACTTGTGGTTGAATGAATCATGTTGCATTGGATGATAGCTCGGGGCTTGGTTTGAATACTTGGAGATTGTTGCTTGGCCCAATATTTTAGATAATTTTTTTTTAAACAACCTGCATAAGCCCGAAATCCAAATTTGGCTCTAAAAATCCAATTATTTTATTTTATTTTTATTTGATCAATATTTTTGTTCATTCACATGAAATACTTCCTACTTAAGCCCACTGGAATATTTTTGCATCCAACATTCAAATCCAATACTATAGACAACCAGATCGAACTTGAACAACATTTTAAAAAACGTTGGAAACCCTTTAACATGGAAGTGTAAGGCTGAAGCATATACTCTCTAGAAATTATAGCCCCATACTCCTTGTCGCTGTACCTAAAACATAGATCTCTAGGTTCGCACATTCAATATTTCCAAAAGGAAAAGGTACACCAAACATTGGTGCCATTGTCACTATTGCGCAGTGAGTGCTCTGTTCCCTAACATGAATAGAATTTGAAGTGTTGGTGGTTTATTCATATAACAGATTTGACATTTACTATGTATGCCACGATACATGAGGGATGATGTGGCTCTTGAAAATGTAATACTTAACTCTTGACACCTGCACGCAAACTTTGCTGCTCGTATTATGCATTCTAGCTCTGACAGGTTTCACACTATGTTATTTTTTATTTACACAATGGAATTTATCCCACATGCAAGCTAGAAAATGAAATATATGCCTTTCTATACTCTATTACCCACAACACATTTTGACGCATTGTGCAAACTATGCTCTTCTCTCCTTGTTGGCTTGGCACTTGGTCGTTGACTTGAATTGTGACTCGTGTTTGAATGACTCATGTGTTGCATTAACTGATAGCTTGGTGCCTAGTTTGAATACTTGTAGATTTGATCTGAAATGATCATAGACTAAAACTGATGTAGAATTGATTAGCCATTAATGATTTGAATGTTCGTTGAAAGTGCAGAAATTGAGGAAAATTGCTTGAGAAGAAGACTTTACGATAGCTAATTAAACATAAGAAAGATGCATAACAGAAGTGAAAACAGTAAAAACACAGTGATACCAGACAAAAAAGTTGATTATGGAGTTCGTCCCTGATGGACTACGTCTCTGGGTCCACTTTCAAGATGGGCGACCACTTTATTAGGATTGAAACCAAGGAGTTCGATTACAAACATATTTGATCAGATTGAATGTGCACACAGGAAATTCTGATCATTGTCAAAAGGAAACTCTCTGAACCAACTTTCCAATGCCTGTCACAGTTCCCAATTCTGACTTCGAATGCTCCTGTTACACTAAAAAAAACTGCATATGACCTCCAAAATATGCATACAAAAACTAAAACCACTCTCCTGATCAATGAAGAAAAACTGCCTTTTAAAGGTTTGTAGGTACATCAAAACCTCCTTTGGCTAATCATGGCATGAATCTGTTGCATTCTGGGGTGGTTTGTCTCAGTATTGTTGTGAAAGGACATATAGGGTAGGTTGGCATGGTCATCGCATTACTTGTTTGAACAAACTTCAACAAAAAACCCAAAATAAACATTGGTTAAGCACATAACTGCTGGCGGTCATGTTAGCCGGGTGGAGTTTTGGAATCGTCACATATGACTGTTGGTGGCCTAACCACCAGATGCCACCTCCGCGGTCTCCCCGGATGGTTCCGATGATCCTTGCGCTAATTGCTTGCATGTGCCCACATTTCTCCTAACTGTCGCGATTTACCTTGGCGACTTTCTTCTGACGCAGTTGTGGTTCTGATGGTTAACTCTGTTGGTTTACAATACAATGTTCACATGTCATGACCTTCACTATGGTGAGAACTGGCTATTTATGAAACCCGATGGTCTTTACACACAACATTCACATGTGGCCTTCTCTGACACGGTTAAGCTGCCTGTGCGGTCAGAGATTTGTACATTGTGTTTTGTATTGTTTTACAATGTTAAAACAAGGCCGAGAGTTTTTTTAGGCTACGGTTAGGACTTAGGCTCAGGGTTTTAATACATAGTTTAATGCAATAGGTTGGTAGATTATGATTAGGACTTAGGTATTTAACACATAATTTTCAATGTATTTTGAATGATGCATTTAGGTTTGATATATGGTTTTTTAGCATAGGTTTTGTATTAGGTTTAGGTTGAGATGTAGATTAGGGTTGTAATACATAAATTTCATCAAAACCCATTTACAATCAAATGTCACCAAGCGACATTAGGGACATTTGTCACATGATGACAAACCTGTCGACATCAAAACCTATGAGTGGATGACAAAATCCATGTCGACACCAAATCCTACGAGGCGAACGACAAAACACATGTCGTCGACCAACCCTGGTGGAACTATCGATGAACACAAGTCGATAGGCAAGTACAAACCCATATCAACTGAACGCCATGAAAAACCATAAAAATTACCCGAACAACCTGATCCATAACCAACACTATCGAAACTGGATTGAATTGACGACAACACTGAACACCTGTGCAATTGATTTGACAAGATCCTCCTGGATCAATATTGGTGCTTTGGGGCCCAATATTTTTGATAAAAATTAATAAAACGACATTCATAATCCTGAAATCCAAACCTTAACCCTGATAATTATTTTCCTCAACTTTGAGAGCACAATGACCATTTTTAACCAATCTTGGCCAAATTTGCAATATTTTTACAAAAAATTATCTAGTGGCAACAAAAGGAATGTGAGTTTTATTTTGTGTTTCAAAAAAATTAGATAAATATGAAATATTTAACCTTGGTTTATTTCATTTTGTTTTTGTTATCTAGGTATCACAGGTGGATGATAGTATCTTTATTTATTGACCTAAATATGTGTTGAATATTTTAAATAATTATAAAATGAAACATTGTAAACCATATGCTACACCTTATCAATCAAGAGTGAAGCTAACTGATGAGTGAAATTCTTTGAATGTTGAGGCCACACTATTGACAACTTATTGGAAATATTGTTTATTTAACTCACAGTCAACCTAAAATATCCTTTGTTGCTAATGTGATTTTTAATTTTATACAAGATCCATGAGAAAGTCACCTTAAAGTCACAAAGAGGAGTGTTCGTTATATGGGAACTTACTAGCTTGGTATAAATTATTGTGATGACAAAGTGAACTAGTTTTTTTATTACATTGACTTGGAATAGGCTAGAGATGAGAATGACTATAAGTTGACATTTGACTATGCGTTTCAACTTGGTTCTAGACACACTATTTGGACTTGTAAAAAGTAGAAGATAATTTGTTTATTGACCATGAAATCATAATATCATGGTGGAATTCAAGTTGGCATAAAATCCATGTGCATTCAACATCCCATGGGTGAACTTGGATTCCCAATTGAGACACCATATTTGAGGTATTGTGATAATAAAAGTGTATTAATGGTTGCATAAAATATTGTTGCACCAAATAATATAAAGGATGTTGGGACTTGTGCTCATTATTTGAGATAATTAGTACTGTAAAATGTTGTGAATCTTATTTATTTATAGGATAGATGATCAATATGTCGATATTTTTACAAATCCTCTATCACAAGATTGAAAATTTCGACTATGATTAGGCTTCAAGGAGTTTCAATTATGAGGCATTGTGCAAAAATAATTTCTAATCCTAAATCTCCAGAGCATTACATTAATGTGGGGGTGTTCGAATAGTAGGATTTGCAGATCCATCACACCTTTATATCCTCTAGAGATAATCAATCAATAATTAATAGTTGACTAGGAAGTTGTTGAAGCCTCAACATACCCTAATTTTTTTCCCAACACCTCAACATTTCACAATACTACTTGATTAATATTTCTTCCATTTTCAAATTTGTTGGGTTGAGTTACAATTGTTGGTTCTTGATTGTTTCTATTTTTCCCTTCATTTCCTTTCGACTCCATTTTTGTTTACTAAGCTTCAATTTGTTGAGTGGCATTGCCATTGATGCCAACATTAGTTAATGAATTCTCTTAATATTTTTTTGGATTTCATAAATTTGGAAGTTGCCATGGAAGGATAGCTGGAAACACTAGCTCTAGGGTTTGGATTCTCTAGAAAATGGACATACCCCACACTTGTTGAAGGCTTTTGAAAAATTATATTACTCAATTTGTCTTGGATATTCTCACCAATTTATTCTCCTCGTTAATTCTATTCTTGTGGTAAGTGGAACACAACGTGGTTCTTCATGGTTTGTAAGTTATGCGTGATTAAAGATGGAGGACCCTTATTTGTGGGTAAAAAGCCCAAGGGGTGGTGTTGTGATAGTCCATCCTTGATAAAGGAAAATTCTCATGCCATAAGATTTATCTCAAAGAATTAAAATAATGCTTCTCATGACAAAATATTGATTATAAAATATTATCCTTTTAAAGTAAAAAACATGAGAGTGTTTTGTCTCTAAATGGCATTTAATTTTCAAAAATTCAAAAACCTCAAAAGGGGTTTTTGCTCTCCTCATTTTGAATTTAAAATAGTTGTTTCCATCCAAATGATAAATTTTCCTCCATATACTTGTATTCCTCAACAACTATAAAAAGGACATCTCTCCTCGTCACCATTGCGTGGATTGGATGCAAATCTAATCAAGTAATTGAGGTCTGAAATTATCTCAGGACTTGTGGAGAAGACTTTCATCAAACAAGAAGCTTGGGATTATTTTTGTCTTGTTTTACACTTGGGTTTCATTGATCTCTCTTGCAAGAAGAAGTTTTTGACCCTTATTAGGGCCTCAAAATTTATCTATGCAATGCTTGGAGACTAGAGAAGGAGAGAGGCCTAGTTTTAGTTGAAGCAAAGAGATTCCACATTCATGGGTCAATGAGGATTGACATGAGGCCTTGTATTTGATGCAAAAGTATATTACATTTGAAGCGAGGTATATCATGAATTTCAAGTACCATTTAAGATTTTAATGATGTTTTAAGGAGAAGTGTATGATGAGTATTCCCTTTTATTTGTTGAAAATCTTGACTAAAATGGATAGGAATATTCAAGCCTAGCATAAACATGCAGAAACCAACATGTTGCACCATGGGATCATCAAGATATTGGTAGAGGTTGAACTAAAAAAGATAGAGTATACTTGGGCCAATTTCCTTTTCTGGGGAGGGTTTGGAGATAAGTCCTTGTCGTCTGAAACAAAGAAGGGGTAAGATCCTCCATCTAAAAGAAATAGTAAGGATTAAAAAGAGGAATGTTCTTATGAGGACTTAGTTTTATGAGAGGGTGGATATGTTTCCAATGAATCTAAAGATACCCCAGTATCGAAGAGAATGAAATCCTCATAGAAAGAAGAGGAGACCTTGACTAATGAGGAAAATAAATTCCCTGTAGAATTGTTTCAACAAAGGAGGAGGAAAAGTATGAAAAGTAGGACCACCTTAAGAAGAAAGAGAAATAATATACATAAAAGAAAATGAATAGTCATGAAATATCTAGAGAAATCATCCCTAGGGTTACTCCTGGAAACCAAAATTAGTTAGTGGAGAAGGTCAAGTAAGATGATGACTTAGACAAAGGTGGACATTGTGAAGAGTATGTCTCGCTTCCCTCGTTTGTATTCTTTGGATAGTCAAAGCCTAATTATGGAAGGAATGTATGAACTTGTAATAGCCCCTATGAGCCCAATGATAGGGCTAGACTTGGTGGAAAGCATGGTATCCAAGGTATGTAAAGATATTAGTCAAAATCTATTTAATATCCCTTATTCCAATTCAAATGAGGAGGGGGAAGAAGGTCTTACTACAAAATCATAGTTGTTAAATGCCCATAAACCTAATAAGATTGAGGATGTTTAGGTACCAAATGTTCCTGAAATTAAACTAATTAGAGAGTTCCTAGTATAGGATGTTCCTAAAATTGAACTAAATAGGGAGGTTCAAGTGTTGAATGTTCTTGAAACTACACTAATTGAAGAATTTTAGGTGTCTAATGGCCCTGTAATTGAATTAATTAAATAACTTCAGACCATGGATGGTCCTATAATTGTGAGGAATGGTGAAGTACAAGAGCATGATGTTCTTAAGAGTGGATATGCAATGCTGATTGTAGAGCAAAATGTCCTTGAGAGTGGAGATACAATGCCCACCACAGAGCCAATAGTATCCAATATTTTGGATATTGGAGATGTGCATGTAGTTGATACCCTTGGTGTGTCACAAAAACTAGAAGAATTAGAGCATGTTAAGGAACATGAAGTGCCACCATTCTTGAGTTGGAAGAATGCGGGTTGGATGAAGGACCCAAGAAGATGATAGAAATGCAAGAGATACTGTAAACCCGTAAACCTCAGGAATATGTTCTAACTGAAGGATTATAAGATACACCGCATTACAGTAAGCCTTTGAAAATAAAGAACCTTACGTACAAGTTTAGAAAATTGAAGGTGAAGTGTATACCCTTGGAACAAGATAATCAAGTCTTGAAAATAAGGAATGAACACTTAAAATCATCTAGACATAGGGTAGTAGCCTAGAATCAATTTTTACTTAAGAGAGGAAAAATTTGGGATACGAAGATAGGTTGGGTGGTACACCAATACATAAAAATGAACTATAACTTTTTTAGGAGAAGAAAAAGAAGGGCCAAGAAAAGCTTGACCTTTTGGTCCAAGCTATCGAAGGGGTAGAGCACAAGTACATGCAATAGTCTAGGCGTGGGGGAGATAACAAGTCTCAACTTTGACCTGTCTTATGCATCTAATAAAAAACCTTTTTGACCAATTATCCTTTGTTTCACCTTCCATTTCCTTATAATTTGTTAATATTCCTGTTAATCTCCTGCCTTTAGGAGTTACAAGTTACTAAGGTGATTATTCATCATTTCAAAAATTTTCTCACTGATTTGGTTTGCAATTTAGGGTGTTTTCTCTACTTAATCACTTTTGGAATTACAATTGTTTTGTATAAGTTACAGGACTAACAACTTCTGGTTATCAGAACACATTGGTCATATACATCAAGTTGAGTTACCAAAAGTGGCCACCAAAAGAAGTTACTAGAATCTATAGTATAGACTGTCAACATCCAACATTGATATTCATGCTAGTCACCAATATAACCAAGGAGATCAACACCATATAGGATCTATTTTATTTTGTTGTAACAAAATATCTTCCTATCTCAGAATAATGATCCAAGAGGTATAGTGTTTCTTTTATGATTGTGTCCCTTGTGTTATTTTTGTACAACTTGGTCACATAGCTGTAACGAATAATATAGGCCCATAATCTCTATTTTGGGTCTATCAACCTAAGATGAGGCATATTGAATCTTATATATACTATTGTAAACAACTTATCAGGTTAACCACCATAACAAATTGTATTTCTATTGTGACAATTGTTGTAAACTCATTCTGTACTCTATAATTTTGATGACTTAATATAAAAAGCATTGTTTCTAGTTTTATTTTGACGTAAAGCTTTCTCTCGCCTATAGTGCTCCTAGTCAAGTAGGCCCCCCTAATTTGGGAGGCAATTGTAGTTATGTAGATGTATGGTAAATGCATTATTTTATTTCACTTGTAGTTCTATAATTTTATGGTAGACACATTACTTTATTTAATTTATAGTCCTATATATTTAATTTATTTTATGAAGTTCTTCATTTATATCTTTGTGAGTTGGGTAATTTTTCTTGTATAGTGTGAGGGCCTTGTGTGGAGAGTTAACAACCCAGGGATCCACCAAGAGTTACAAGAAACCCCAGGACTCAGACCGGTAACTCTAAAAGAATATGGTTTTCTTTTTCTATCTAGTGATAATATGGTTTGATGCATTTACTTGTTTAGTTGTAGAAACTGCTGAACCTATTGAACATCCCTATGATGTTGATAAATGGATCAATCTTTTAGAATTAATATTTAAATTTCTACTTAAGTGGCATGCAAGTGATGAATCCATTGATTGAAAACCAATCAAGTCTACTTCTACATATATTTTATGATATCTCGTCAAGTTACGAGCCCTAGTTGATAATTTAATGTGTAACAATTTAAGCAATTAAATTTCCAGACAATTTGCATGTGGATCCAACTGTGATCCAAGTCATTTGGGATTGGTTGGTCTCAAAAAATCTAATAGAGATTCACATCTCATTGGGCCTTGCTAATTACTATTGAATTTTTCATGTTAGGGTTCTCTCATATCACTTGTCCCTTAAGTCTAGTTACCAAGGAAAGATCAAAAGTAAAAATTTTCAGTTCGAGTCATAATAGAAGGAATTCATTAAAATGAAACATTTCCTTTTCTCCGCACCATTCTTTACCCTACAAAACCTATAATATCCGTTTGAGATTGAGACAAATGATTCTGACTATGTTATTGGTGCATTCCTCACATATTAAGGACATTTGGTGGCCTATCATAGTAAGACACTCTCTGATAATGTACAAAGATACCCACCTATGATAAGGAAATGTATTCCATTATTTAGACCTACTGACAATGGAAAAATTATATTTTTGGTAAGGAGATGACCATCCACATGGATCATTGACTTCTTCAATTTATGCAGGCATAGGGGAAGTTGCAGAAAAGTCACCATTGGAAATGATCCACATATCTACAATAATTCCATTTGAACATTAAATACAAGAAGGTCAACACCAATCACATCACAAATTTCCTTTGTCATCCCTCGATCGTGGCACTGAACACAATTCTCAACTCTTGTGGACATGAGACCTCTGAATAGATGCAATAATGACTTAGAATTTGTTGCCACCTACAAGATCTTGATGACTAGAAAGTTAGTTCTAGACTTCCACCTTCATGATGGAATGTTGTGCTACTTAGGACACCATTTTCTTCCTTCAAGTGAGTGTGCCAAGCTAATATAATATGTGGATTACAGTCAAGTTGCAGGGCACTTTGGTGTGGAGAAGACAATGGTGGTACTACAAAAGTATGTTTATTAATGGCCAAAAATATGATAGGATGTTTGCAAGTATATAAGATCCTGCATTTCCTGCACCATCGCCAAACCAACCATTAAGAAGAAAGGCATAACACTCCTCTATTTACTCCTAATCAATCTTGGGAATCCATCTCGATGGACTATATGTCTTGCCTTCCTTCAACCAAACATGGTAATGACTGTGTATTTGTGATCATTGATATATTTTCTAAGGTGACCATTCTCGCTAACTGCAAGAAGAGTATCACAATAGAATCCAATACTAATTTCTTGTTTGAACGAGTGTGGGTGAATTTAGGGATCCCATAGACCATCATATCAGATCAAGATAGTAGATTCCTAAGTACATTCTGGTTGAGCCTCTAGTCATTAATGGACACCTAGTTCACCAAGTAAACTTCCTTCCACCCCAAGACTGATGGCCATAAAAGGGTCGTCAACATGATGATTGATGAGGCTCATTAATAGGTAAATTATATGGACCTCAATTCCACTCTCCAAATTATTAAATTAAACTTTTCTCACATTTATTTACATATTTTATTATATTTTTCTTAGTAAGAAGGGTAAAGGTGAGATGTTATGTCATGTGGCCTAATGTGCATTAGTTGCAGGATTTGGAGCAGTTTTTGGCTAATTTAAGTGCAAGAACTTGAAGTAGACAAGCAAGAGGGATTTTAGGAGATTGGATCTCCCTCCTTAACTCAATCACTCGAAGATTCCTCCACCATATGTCATCATCTTGGAGTTACAAGCAGCCAAGCCCACCGAGTTCATTGTCAGCCAAGCCAATGATAGTTGAAGACAAGTTAGTCTCAAGTTTGGGAGCCAAGCTTCCCTAATTTGAAGGAAGATGTTGGTAGCTTCAGTTGTATAAATAAGAAGGCCTAGGGCCTCATTATTATTTGAATTTTTATTATAGCAAAGATGAAATTTTGAGCATAAGATATTGTGACTATTATTATCATCTTATTTTTGACATTTTGGTGATAATGGAAAGGGTTTCTTTAATACAACACTGAGTTGACTCAGAGGGCTAAAGCTCTTGAGTTAGGGCCAAACCCAAGCATCAGAGGTTCCTATTCTTTTTGTATATGTATGCTTAGATTACATTCGTAGTTAGTTGCTGAAGTTATTTATGTTTTATCCAATTTGCAAGTATTTGAATGATTATTTAGCTTTGCTCCCATTAGTTGAAAATCTAAATCAGTGGTACAATAGTGAAAGTGAATACTTTAGAAAATCTTGTGATAGTGGCCTCTTCCTCGTCTCCCTCATGGGACCATGGTTTGAGGGCCCCACTCTCATAACCCCAAAAATATACTTTTCTCTTTAGATTATTGCATGGCTGGGGTTCTTGATTGAGTCGATTATCGTTCACTTTCAATTTTCATTTTGGTTTTTTGAAGTTGCTATAGTTTATAAAGAATTGCATTTCACAGATTTCGCCATTAGCCATCAATAACTCCATTTTCCCTAAATTCAACTCATCTTTTCCATATGTAAATGAAGTTATGCATAAATGAAGGAAATAATGTATGTTGTTGCAAAAGTTTCTGATTTGTAGGGAGAACTCATTTCACCAACCTCATCCAAGTTGTCTTCACCCATACTACCCAGGTCTACCAACCCCTAATTCGAATTTATGTTCTGTAGCAAAGTGGGCATCTCTCTTGAGAAAATCCAACCATCTTGAAGAGTTGGGTTGAGCCTTGGGAAATATACACCTCCTCTATGCCTTATCCCACCATTAGACACCTTTCCCACACTTTATTCAACCTCTCCTACCCTCCTATAACTTTCAGCCTATTTCCTGTAGTAAACAAAGACATCATGTAGTAGAACCAAGACATCCTATAATACTACATGAAATCCTGTAGCAGCTTGTTTTAAGCCCGAATTAAGCAACAATGATCATTTGAGCTTATGTTATGCCTCCGCTTGGCTTCCATACCCTCAACACCATTTTGGACCTGTTTCCCCATGCCTTTATCCCATACAAAATATTATATTGGTTCACTTAGAATTTACATTTATAAAATTGAAAATAAAAAAGATTCTTTTCTGCAATAGCTACTTAGTACTTGCATACAAAAGTCAGAGTAGTTTGAGGTTAATTTCCATGGTTACTTAGTTTAAATAACTATATGTTAGAATGCAAGGTTAAATTAGGTATCTTTTTCAAGTAATGTATAAATGCTTAGCTAGATAATTTTAGGTCACTTCATAGCACTTTTCCATTTAACATTTTCATTTCCTAAGATAGGAAATGTTTCCTTTCTGCATTACAGATAGTTTTCCATTCGCTGTTGGTAGTCGAGTTCCTTCTAGTGAATAGAAGACTGGTTTGAAAAACCCTAGTGGTCGGTCTTCCCAGTTGAAAAGTGACAAGAGTAGACTATTGCATCTATTGTGTATACAACACTATCACCTCCAAGTTTGTATGAACCCCAGGTTGATGAAGTAAATTTGGTAGCCCTAGGATTTGCAACATCCTTGTTGCAATACTGGAGCTAATCAATGATCATGCACATATTACACATGTAAAACTCCAAGCATCCATGAAAATGGGATGACAGTCTCCCCCATGTACGACACAACTACAAAAAATCTCTCCATAGATCAACTGTCCACAACCCCTTTCAGGCACACTTAGGATTTCAATCATCATGTTCCATTAATGTCACATTGTTCCTTGCAACTACCTAGGTAGAATATGCACATATTCAATTTAAAGACAAAAATGCTACCAACTTTATTCAATGAATTCAACATATTTACTAGTGAGTCTGTGATATATTGCACAAAGCCAATTCTAAGTACAAACAACACTATGATTAGCGTTGAATGCCATACAAGTTTTAGGTGAGAGGTAAGGTTTGGTTACATTTGTAGAAGGAACACCTTGTAGGGTTCCATTGGAATCTTTTCCCACTCTGATATGGACTATACACCATAACCAAGTTAGTAGGTGATGATTATTTTGAGCTAAATATCCCCACATTCCTCTACCTACACCTAATGTTCAATGTGGACCACCTTCGGCCATACTTTCCACCATTGTTGGACACATTAAAAATTGTAGATCAAATGAAACTAATAGAGATCAAGCAAACTTGCATTGAATGGGCCACGACTAATCGACACACCATTTAACCAAATAGAGGATCCAACTGTATCATGTTGAAAATGCAACAAGATGATGGAGCTTAGTGAAAAGAAGTTTCCTTCACTAAGTGGGCCCGCAGGCTATTTTTGGCGCAAAGTATATTTTTAGACTATGTCTATTTTTAGACATATGGATCATGGTCTATGAGTTGCAGGATGCTATTTATGGATGATTGGTCATGTTGTTAAAAATAGATGGACCTCTATTTTTAGACATATGGGCGGAGTCTA
>APFE030773388.1:135360-179513 GCA_000404065.3 Pinus taeda
CCATTTCATACGATCAGTGTTGGAAGATGGAGAGTTGAAGCTACAAAAGATACACACTAGCCAGAATCCTGCAGATATGCTAACAAAAGTTGTAACCAAGGAGAAACTGAGAATATGCTCAGTTTCATTTGGTCTTCAAGGATGACGATGAAGATGAGAAATAGTTATGTCCAAAGAGGATTCATTGTCCAGCAAATGAAGTAGCGATGGAGTTTCTACAATCATTCTCCAAGTGGGAGATTGTTGGGTATGGAGCATGGTTATTTAGAGGTCTTTGTTTCAGCTGGATGTATACCCTAGGAAGTTTGTACACCCCTCCATGCGGGGGGGGGGATAATCCCCCCCAGCTAGGGGGTTCAGGGGATAGCAGTCCCCTGGAGGGGGTTGCCCCCGAAGCTAAAAACAAATGTAAAATTTCCTTGTAAAAGTATAGTAATTTCTAGTCAATCTAGGCCATTCATTAGGCGGATGATCTGACGGTAGAACTTATGTTTAGTTTAGGGTTTTTTCCCTAGAAGGCAACACCTCTCTTTGTATGAGGGCATTGTATTAAGGCTATGTAATAGATTTGTATTCTCTGAGTGAGAAATAGAGAGGTGAGACTGTGAGAGAAAATAGAGGATATTACAATGGATCTGCTGTAGGTTATGTCTCTTCATTTTGCTGGATAATAGAAAGGAAGGGCTGGCTGTTCAAAGTGGACATAGCCCAAACTGGGTGAACCACGTATATTTGTGTCTCTCTTGTTTTATGCATTTTCTATGTTTATATTTCTGCAATATTTGAAGTGTTCCATTGCTCTATAATATATAATTTTCTAAAACTCTTAACGCCTTGTTCTCTGGGATTCTCAAGGGATTCAACACCCTATCTTTCCAAATTAGTAGGAGTTTCGGTTCCCCGCTTTTCTACAACTACAGGGACTTCAGTACCCTGTCCTTTGAACACCGCAGGGTCTTCAATACCCTAACCTTAAAAAATTGTAGGGTTTTTAGTACCCTGACCCTCAAAATCATTAAGGGTTTCTACATCTGGTTCACTAAAATTATCAAGACCCTCTGCATGTTGTTCCTCTTTATTCTCTTCTTCTTCCACTTCACCAGTATGTGGTGTCGACGTCGTCTTTCTAATCTTTAGCTTACTGAAAAATGTTGACAATAGGATGTCGTCTTCTACATTCTCCTCATCTTCCACAGTGTGTGCCACTGTGTCTGCAAGCATCGAGAGATTATGAACTGTGGGGGAACTTTGGTGTGTTTCATCGATTACGATTGGATAACTTGACTAGTTCGTCCCTTGTGTGACAATTTTCCTCCTCATCGAGGCTCTAGTCTTCCTCTTCTTTTCCGCAGGTAGAGTGTTCTCAATGACCCTCTTCTCTTCTTGCTCTGGTGAAATTTTACCTTGTCGCTTGTCAGGAGACAATGTCCTTGCCTTTCTCTTCTTACCTATACTGGTGATAACAGACTCTTCTGCACCCCTTGCTCAGAATTATTTCAGTAATGCTCCCCACGTTATCCCCTTTTATTCTAACTTTTTCTTGACCAGAATTGTAATAAGCCCATGATGGCAGAGCTTCTTTACAACCTGGCTTGCATTACTACCCTGCACGTTTTTCACCATTTTCTCAAGGCGTCTGAGCAAGAAGTGAGGAAAATTAATCAATTTTCTTACCTCGAAATGCAACAATAATCGGAGGTGGTATACAAATTCCAAGGTATAACGTCCTTCTCAGGTTACAAACTTCTGAAATATAAACAGTAAATCTCGCCACTTCCTGACCACGGTAGTATGTGTAAGTCCATTTCTCCAATCGACATTAATTTCCTTATCGATCACAAACTGATGAACTCTTCTTCGCGAACCGCTCTTTTTTAAACCAACGCTCCCCTGTAAGTGGTAAGCCTGTGGCTTATGTGATGAACTCCTATGTAATTTTGAATTTTAAGGACCTAACCCCGACTCAACCTTCTTTGAATGTCCTTGCAAACTCTAATGCCACTGCCATGTTGAACCCCTCAAAATTCTGTAGAAATGGAAGGAATCCAGATTCTTGCAATAGTGCAAGACTGTTCTTGTACTTGGTAGGTTGTTCAATTTCCTGCAAAGACAACACTTCATTCCTCACAGGCGCCATTTCAAACCACACTCCACATCACTCTGTTCACACCCTCGAAGGAATTTCTGAGTGAATCCAACGTTCACCAAGAGTTTTGTGCCAGAGGTTCATTGCCCTCCGCCTTTTCAGACCACTCACCCGGCTGTGACGGAACATCCCCCCCACATTAGGTATTGATTAATGTCATCCCTATATGGGTGAATCATGATGATTGGATGCAATGGTGGTATATGCGGCAATGGCACAACGACTACAATGATCGGATTGTAGGTAAGGTAGTAATGGTTAGGCAATGCAGAATCATTTCAAGGAGGGTGTGTAGGTTATCAGACAGTAGTACCATCCTGCAGTCAGCGTCATAATTCAATCATACATACTTCAGAATTTATTAAGAAGATTAGATTCCAAATCTTACACACCTTGCACTTTAAATATTTGTTCCTAGATTAGTAAATAATGAAACAAAGCACCAATTAAAACATGGAATGAGATAACATATTAACACATGTGCAGGCAAGTATATGCACATAAATATTCCTGATAAACCACTCCAGAATGGTGTAAATTGATTTCGCAGTCAACTGTGTTTCTGTACCAAACCTACTTGTACTACTGTGCTTGCACCAGAGACTTTTACGAAATAGAGAATCTGATAGGACATACTTCTGTAGCTGGACTTAAAAAATTTGCCTCATTATACAATAAAAATTTATTCGCCATCCTTTGGTGTTTCTTGAACATGCCTGCTAGATTGTCTGCATAAAATTTTGCAATCAATTTATGAGGAAATAAAGAAGTGGGAAATGGGTAAAAATTTTTAGATTGGGAAGGAATATTAGAGGAGGGATTTTAGAAACAATATCACCAAGAGGGATAAATGAAATAGAATGTGGGAAAAAATTTAAGGGAAAAGAGGGATTTTATGAAATCGAGTAAGGGTAATTTCTTAGAAGAAAGAGGGAGGTAATTCGTTGGGGAATTTAGAAAATAAATATTGGGAAATTTCGAAATGGGAGATAGAAGAAAGACAATATTTTTACCTTGAAATCTGCCTGCACTGGTGCAGGAAAAATAACTGCAGCGAGAAGTAAGTATTTACTTGGATAAAAATGTCCATGCTAGTTACCCAAAACTTGGGTAAGTGCTCAGTTTCATGAACTTGCTTCTTATTGGTGGAAGCCAACATATATAAAAATTAAGTAACATTCCCTTTTTTATTATAATTTCGATCTTCTTGCCAACATGCTAGTTTTCAGGTCGATCCTTTTGCAATCATGTCAGTCAACTGATTTTCATAATTATATGATTTTTTTTTCTTCTTAACTTTTTATTTTTGTAATTTTTTTATTTTTATTTTCTTTGATTATTTATTTTCTTAATAAGGACAAGAAGGAATCAATTCTCAACAGGTTGGTGTTACCACTTACAAAATCCTTTTCAAATAGCTATTGGACTTGCTGCATAAAATCTCCTTTAGTAAGGGGCTAAAAATATACCTTCAGTCTATGCCCGTTTACCAGGAACACAAAATTTCACCGATCAATAGTTTTGATTTATACCACTCCATTTTTGAACACTTTGACCACCTCATAGGGTCCCATCCGGCATGTATGGAATTTTCCTTTAAAATGTTTGAATCTTGAATCGTAAAGGAGTACCCAATCACTTGGTTGGAACTGCTTCTTCTGAATGGACTTGTCATACCACTTCTTGCATTGCTATTGAACCAAGATGTTATGCTGAATAGTATCCCTTCGGATTTCATCTAACTCATTTAATTGTAGAAGGCGTTGTCGCTCTGCTTCAAAGAGATCTAGTCCCAATTAGACTGCAGTCCTGAAAGTCTTGATCTGGAATTCTATGAGCAAAAGGACTTGTTTCCTGTACACCAGCTCATATGGTGTGTGTCCCGTGCTGTTTCTCCAAATGGTTCAGTAGGCACATAATGCTTTCGGTAATTTGTTAGCCCAATCCTTTCTATGCATGTTTACTGTGTTTGTGAGGATGGACTCAATCACCTTATTCACGGACTCCACTTGACCATTTACTTGTGAATGATACGGTGTAGATTTCCTATGCCGTATTTTGTACTGCTCCATCACACCCTGTACCAGATTAGAAATAAACTACGATCCATTATCAAAAAAAATTTCTCTAGGCACACCAAATCTAGTGAAGATTTCATTAAAAATAAAATCAACAACAACTCTTTTGGTAGCAAAAGAAACAACTTTAGCTTCTACCCATTTTGTAACAAAATTTGTACAAACCAAAATATGTTTTTTATTTGATGATGCAGGATTTATTGGTCCTACAAAATCAATGGCCCATTTTTCAAAAGGCTCAATGATAACCTGAGGACATAAAGGCATTTCATTGGTTTGATTAGGCTAGCCAATTCACTGATAACTATCACACCACTTGACATACTGTTTGGCATCCTTGAACAAGGAAGGCCAAAAATAGCCAACTTGTAATACTTTGTATGCAGCTCGCTTATCGGTGAAGTGACCTCCACAAGGTTCATCATGGGAAGATTTTAAGATATCAAACACCTCTTCCTCTCTTACACATCCATGGAAAATGAGATTTTCTCTAGTGTAAAAGAGGTCTCCTTGGATCCAGGAATATGCAACAGTTTTCTGAATGATATTCCACTTTTCACGAGTGGATAAGTGAGGTGGTAATTTTCCGGTGACTAAATGGTTAGCTATGTCAGCAAACCATGGAGATTTTGTTGACACAACAAAAAAATGTTTGTCAGTAAAATCATCATCAACAGGAATTGCTTCACCATGATGACTTAATCTTGAAAGATAATCTGCAACTACATTTGACTTTCCTGGTCTATCAACAATGTAATATTAAATTCCTGTAATAATAGAAACCACCTAGCCACTATACCGCTAGTTAATGGTTTATTCATCAAATATATTATAGCGGAATGGTGAGTATGTACAAAAACTTCATATCCTATAATACAATGTCTGAATTTATTATTGGAAAAAATTACAGCTAAAAATTCTTTCTCAATAACTATATAATTGAGTTCAATGGGTGACAAGTTTTTACTAATGAAATAAATAACATAAGATTGTTTTTCTTCTTCCTGTCCTAAATTTGTGCCTATAACAGTATTTGAGGCATCAGAGAAAATATGAAATGGTAGGGACCAATTTGGTCCTCTCAACACTGGTGCTTGAACTAATTTTTCCTTCAATGTCTCAAAGGACTGTTGGCAAGCTGTGGACCAAAAAAACTCACTCTCTTTAGCCAAAAGTTGGAAAAGGGGGGTAGCTATCCTTGAGAAATTCTCAATGAATCTCCTATAGTAGCCTGCAAGTCCTAGAAAACCTCTCACTTCCCTTTGAGTTTTGGGTATAAGAAGACTCGAAATGACTTCTACTTTTACAGGGTCAACCTGGATACCTTTGTCAGAAATAAGATGGCTAAGAACCACTCCTACCTTGCACATCAATCTGTATTTCTTGTCACTCAAGGCGATATGAGATTCTTGGCAGCGAAGAAGCACTTTTTCTAGATTCTTGAGGGCTTCCTGAAATGAATCACCGAACATAGAGAAATCATCCATATAGATTTCTATGCATTCAAGGTCAGCAAAAATAGCCAAGACTACCCTTTGAAATGTAGCCAGGGCATTGCATGGCTCAAAGAGAAGAACTCGATAAGAAAATGTACCCCACGGACACGTAAAAGTGGTTTTGTCTTGATCCACGAGTGCTATTTGTATCTGGTTATATCTGCTAAAGCCTTCTAGAAAAGAAAAGTACTTCTTACCAAGAAGGGTATTGAGTACCTGATCCATGAAAGGAAGGGGGAAGTAATCCTTGAGAGTGGCTTTATTCAATTCTCTATAGTCAATACAAATGTACCATCTCCCATATTTTTTTGGGACTAATACTAATGGAGAGACCCACTGGATTTCAGAAATGGGATAGATAAAATTGGCATCTAAGAGTTTTTGCAATTCTTCTTTTACAATGTCTCTTAGAGCTGGGTTCATTTGCCTTTGGGGTTGTCGGACAGATCGGGCTCCATCCTGAATATAGATATTGTGTGTACAAGTTTCAGGAAGGATGCCTTTCATATCTTCATAACCCCATACAAAGGCATCAAGATGGTTTTGCAACAAATTCATAAGCTCCTCTCGCTGGGAAGGATCCAAGACCGAACTGATATACAAGGATTTACCTGGAATAATCTCAACAAGAGTCATATCAGGCTCAAGAGTACATAAGGGTGTCTCTAGAGATGGTGATGGTGGGGGTAGAGAGTCATATCCTTCCTGAAAATCTAGACTAAAAACCTAGCTCAATGACTTGAAATTAGGCATGGTGTCTAGATTGTTTTAGAAGTCTTGAATCTCTCCCTCCTGTGAGGACTCAACATTCTAATGTATCAAGGAAATAGGCTGAGTCTCCTCATCACTACTGTAGTCTAAACAATGGAGGTAATGGTAATGGTGGCATAGGTTGACTCAGCTGAGGAAAATATGGTTGAAGCATTGGGTAAGATGCATACATAGGAGGTTATGATTGCATAGGTGCATGACATGAATTATGTGAATGATGTGAATGGTTTGGCCCTCTCGATCCTTGTTGCCAAGATTGGGAGGGTTGTCCATATTGATATTGATTCCCTTGCTGCTAATGCTAAGAGTGACCAATGTTCGGATAGGAATATGAATGTGCATTATAACCAAAAAATGTGGTGGAGATTCAGGAACCATACCTGCACTTACCTAAGGCTAATTCCTTCTTGCTCCCATACCATGTAATGATTCGGCTTCAGGTTGTCGCTCCTCCAATATTAATTTCATCCCAGGTATAGAGGGACATTTATCTGTAGCATGGTTATCTGCACAAATTGCACATTTACTAGTTTCTTTAATATCTAGAGGACATTCTCTTAAAGGATGCTTCCTTCTACATTTAGGATAGAAAATAGATAATATATCTTGCTCTTCTACAAGTTTTTGCTGAAATTTCAAAGAGTCTATTTGTTAACTAACAATATTCATTATTTCAATTTTCATATTGTCCATTTTGTTTTCTAATCCAATAATCATAGCATCAATAGATTCAGCTTTTCTGTTTTTATTCTGAATTCCTTTACCGGATCTATATTGATTCCTCGAGAATTTCCTGCACAAGCCACATATCATCAAAATATTTTGAGAAATATCCCCATTGTCCTAACATATTTAAATTATTTCTAGCATCATCAGTGAGCCCACATAAGAACAAGGTTCTAATGGTACTTAGATCAAAGTTGTGCTTTGACCTTTGAAGGATATACATGAATCTCTCCAAGTAGTCCTCTATAGTCTCATCGTCATTTTGCACAATAGTAAAGATTTCATCTTGAATATCTCTAGTTTTACAATATTCTTGATATTTTGACAAGAACACTCTTCATTTGCTCCCAAGAAGATATAGTGTTTCCTCCTAGTCCCATGAACCAGCGGAGTGTTGCGTCCTTGAGGGTTGCAAGAAACAACTTTAACTTCTAGGCATCAAATGAATAATCATAACTCCTACACAAAACATCAAACTCAAATAAGAAAGGGTTTGGGTCTTCATATACCTTACCATAAAAATGAGGAAGAGATGATGGTGAAATATTTTTCATTTGTACTTGTGTATTAGGATCCACAATCGAGAATCCAAAAGTGGATTGTTCCTCATTTACCTGACTTTCACCACTTCCTTCTGCATGGTATTTCATATATGCCATTGTTTTTCTTCCACCCAAACCTCTCTTACCAGGCTGAGAAGGCTGAATATGGATTCCAACAGTCCCCTTCTTCCCCTTTGTGGGCTGTGCCACACCTGAACCACTGCTACTAGGGCCTAGGTGGATTATTCTTGCGTGACGAGTCTGAGTTTGTTTGGACTTTCTGCTTGCAAAAGAAGGTCCAATGTGAGTTTTGGTTTCAGATTTGACAGTTTTTCTTTGGCCCCTAGTGGGCTTCATACCCCTACCTCTTTTAGGCATTCATCTCAAAAAATGACAAAACGAAATTCAAATAAAAACTGCAAGTTTAAAAAAAATAAATTGGCACCTATAAATTCCTTCAAACAATAGAAGCACACTGCAAAAAAAATAATAGCAGTATTACCCCTATTGTAAACAAAATGGAAAATTCTTACTAATTCAAATTGCCTCCTCCGAAACGACGCCAAAATGTCGGGTGCAGGAATTGCGCTTGAGCAAACTCCTCAACACTTAATTGTCAACCTGAGGGTTTCGTAAACTTAGAGACGAAGCACAGGAAATGCTAGAAATGGTATGAACTTTTCCTATCTCTAATCATACTTCTTAAAGGAAATTCTTTGCAGAATTAGACAGAAAACAATTGGAAAGGTAATTAACACCAAAGAAACTCTAGTGCTAGAATGTAAAAGACAATTTGCATGTAAATGAAGTAAAGAAATTCCACACAACGAAAACAATCTTAAATGCTGAACTGAAATGCTATGTTCATCTTCAAATAGATGGCTAACAGTCTGACAAGTGGGCCCTTGCATAATTCTGTCTTCCTTCTGATCTTCCTTCCACACAAATGTCCTGTACTTGCACTATTACTATATGCTTGCACTAGTGCAGGTACAGTATCTCTGTGCAAAAGTATATGTGACCTACCTTACTGAAGATTGTTGGCTTTTTGGGGCCTGACCCAGGTTCAAAGTTAATTAGCCAAACAAATCTCGGTACTACTGGCCCTTTCGGCAATAGTCCACAGAGTGCGGACTGAGGCCTCACCCGAAGTAGTATGGGAGGGTGCTAGAACTAGGCTTTCGCACCCTGGAGATGTTTGATGGGATTGACTAATCCTTTGGTTGTCCCTGTGCACAGGTGGCTTTGTGCGCTTTCCCATTCCTTGCGACCTGATACACTGCCTTTGCACAACCCTAACCAGGGGCTGTGCCGTGCTCTGCGCTATTACCCACGGTCTTATTTATCTTCTAGTATTGTTTAAGCACCTTCACCTACTTAAGTGTCTTAATTTATACTTCATAATACAAAACATTCATATAGTTTCACATAGTAAATAAACAATATATTTGAAAACTATATCAATCATGCATCAAACCAAGAAAAGATACACAAAATTATAGAAAAAATTCTCTTTATTTATTCTTTCCACAGTTACAGACTAGACTCGCCCTGCTTACTCAACTGCAGGGGTCCACACACTTAGCTGCAGACTACTAGGCCTCTGCGCACTCAGCTGTGGAGCCTTCTCCTACTCTATGACCCACAAACACACTTTTCCTTTTTACTCAACCACTTAGACTTTCTTATTCCTTAATTCCCATTTTACACTTAGAGCCTTGCCCTATTTATACAATGCTAACATTACATTACAAAACTAGGGCGAACAACCCTGTGACTCTATCATACTTTCGCGCCCTGCGCCCGCAATTCACGGAGATTTTACAACAAGATTTGGTCAAAAATTGGGCTTTAATCCCCAAAACATGCCTTGGGGGGGATCCCATGCCCAACATGCCCCCAACAAAAACATCGTGACTTGCCCTCGAGTCACTCTGTCGGTGCGAAGAACTTTGTGCAGAGTCCCTCCAACTATTCTCGAACTGCGGCAAGGTTTGCAGCACACTAAGCTATTGCTTGCTGGATTTGCTGCATTCGTTGTTCCGAGACCATTGTGTCAGGAGTGCTTCTTTGCATCAATGTGTGCATCCCCTGCATTTGTGTGAGATTTCCTTCAATATCTGCGGTGATGGTGAAGGCCTCATCGATCCAAGGATGGATGCCCACGTTTAGGACTACTTCCTTGTGTCATGCTATGTCCACCTACTCTTTTAGCGCTTTCACCTGTTGCATCCGTGCGAACCTCTGAGTGAGGGCCACTGTCTGCGCAATTCCTTTGATGTTGTCGTACTGCTATTGGAGTTCTCGTGCCTTTATCTCTAAGCACTGGATATTGGGGTCCTCTTGCAGATTTGTGAGGACCTGAAATGATTCTTCCAACATACTAGTGAAGTCTCGCATTGCACTGCCAATTTACTCCAGTCCTACTGTGATAGCGCTAGCGCGCTGTTCTCTAACTTTTAGGGGTGAACGGCTGCACCTTTAACCACAGCTTGGTGATCTGAAGGTTTAGCTCCAGCTGAAACTTTTTCATTTCTTCCCTCACCTCGCGGACCCCTGTTGCTAACGTATGGATCCACGCCTCTACTGGCTTGTCTATTGGGATGGCCCACTCTGGGATGCTTTGGCAAGCGTTGTCTATCACCTATACCAACTATTGATTCTGCAACACCACTTTGTCATGCTGCAAGCTTAATTGTTCCATATTTATTTTCTTCTCACTGAGGACTTGGAGCGCGTAGCTCTCCCTAGCTTGTAACTCTGTAGTTATCCCATCCTGCAACACATATAAGCTCTCTCATGGGAGTGCAACCATATTAATACCAAGACCTTTTAGCACACTGACCGTAGGCTTATCGGCCTCATTTGATGTCACTAGTGCACCTTCCAACAACACTATGGTATTAATCATCCGCGCGTGCAACATCTGTTCTGCGGTTGTTGAGCCGACAGTGAGGTTGGTCGAAAGGGTACCAACCTGAGGAGGGTGCACCTGTAATTCCTGCAACTACACTCTGAGGGCCCCTAACACAATTTGGTTCTCCTGCATGAAATATTGGAGAGCGTCATTAGTGACATCGCGCACCGTCTTGCCAATGTCGTGTAGATCACCCTCGATTAGGGTGATTGGGTCAATAGACAATTTCGATGCCTTGACCTTCTTACGCGACCCTGCCCGCTCTGTTGGGTGCTGGTGCTTCAGATGCATTGACCTAGTTTGTGGGTCTGCGCCTCCTTATGTCTCTACTTCCTCTACTTCATGCCCCTGTGTCGTGTGGCCCTCGCTTGCCTTTGCAGTTGCTTCCTGTGCTACTGCTATTGCTGCAGCATTTTCTTGCTCAGCTACTTTCTGTGTTGTGTCCCGCACTGTTCGTACTTTTGCTGCCGCTGCTTCCTTCCTTCGCTTTTCGGCCAACTTTGCGATGCGTAACTTGGCCTCATCATTCTTTCTTTGCTCCGCTGACTTCTGAATCTCTGCGATGTCTCAGACGCACCACTCTGGAAGCCATGCCTCTAGTACATTAAAAATGACGTTGTCTGTGGCTATGAAGGGTAGCTTTATCCACTGTTTGGTCGGGTCCTTGCGTGCCTTGATATAAATGTTATGCATGTCTGCTTTGAATTCTACAAAACGTTTCAGACTATTGTAGACAATGGGAGACAACGATGGCTTGCGGTTAATCCCCATTCTAAGGTTCATTTCCATGAACACCCAAAATATTTTACTGTTGCGGATCCTCTTAACGTCCTTTGTGGCCCAGAGCGAAGCGTACTTTGCGACCTCTGGTAGGTGCTTATCAATTATGTGGAATTGACTATCCTCTGGTAATTCCCCTGCCACGAGCACTATGGACAGTAGAAGACATGCATAGTGGAACATTTTGGCCCATTCCTGAGCTTCACAGAAATTTTCTAAAAATTCCTTAGAGAGGAACTCAGACTAGTTAAACTGGACCCCCTCCGTGCACTGCTTAGCTAGTGATACCACTGGCGTGGTACTTTGTCCGCATGAAACTTGTGAATGACCTTTCCTACCAGGATTTGGGTCACCATGTGTACTTATTTCTTAATGATGCTGGAGATGGCATAGATTCTCTTCTTATTTTCCAGCTTGTGCTTTTTCTTCATGGCCTTCGTGATAGCCAAGTCACTGCGCTTTCCTTCCAATGTGTTTGCGGGGTCCTCTCCTTTGCATGGAAGTCAGGAGATGCGGTGAATCAGGTCTGCCATGATGAGGATGGGATCCTCCAGCCACAAACACCCATCATGCACTAGGGAGAGTAGTTGCGTGATGATGAAAATGGTTATTGAGGCACGGTGGAAGTGCGGCACCCAAAGCAGTTTCAGTAGCCTAGCCTTTTCCACTCCGTGCAACCACTTTTGTGACTCTAATTCTGTCACCCCCACTGTAGTGTTTTGCTTGGGCTTCATGAGGTTCCTTTTCTTAAGGTGAGGGAACTTCTCGTGGTTAGCGAGGTCCCAATCTTCAAATTTTAGGCTCAGCACCCACCCTAGGTGCATACCCTAAAAAATAATGTTATCTGGAAGGAGTGGGGTTTGGAGTGAGCTCTTTGTCTCATCCAGGTCCTTGGGCACTTTAGCCTTCCATTTTTGCAGGGGGACATAGGTGGGAAACTTTGTCGGGGGGTGTGCAGGTTGATTTTCCTCCTCCACACCTTCGTCCTCATCCTCTGCGATGATAATATGCTCCAGATATTCTTCTTCTTCATTGGTTTCTATGGTGATAGATTTCCCCTTCTCCTCCATTGACAGCTTGCTGTGCAACGAGTTTTGCAGGGACACATGTACGGGAGCCATCGCTTGTTTTTCCTTCTTAGGTCTTGGCGTGCATGGCGATTTTGGGATTTCTACCACAATTTCGGCTCCTCCTGGAGCATCTCTCACAACCAGAGCCTGCGCAGCCTCTCCGATAGTCATTTCGGTTATCTCCATAACATCCTCAGCTGTTGCCATCGTATCGGTCTAGAAATCTAGTACTCATGAACTCAGAGGCTCAATCAATGCTCGGCTCACAACAATCAATCATTGAATTCGCAAATGACCAAGTGTTGTTTGCTGGGAAACCCTTTGTATTTTATAGTGCTTTTTGAATTTTAATTTGATTGTTCCCCCCAAATTTGGTTCATTAATGCTCCCTTGGCAGTAGATTTTTCCAAATATTTCCCATGAATTGCGTCTTAAATTCTTGTCGCCTGCTCCATTTGGCCTCAGGTCGAGTATCCCATCATGAATAGTGACTTCAACGGTCACTTTCTGGCCAACCCGTGCTGCATCGCAACCCCCCGTGCATGGTTGCGGACCTTATGAATTTTTGTTTCTAGGCAGCTCCAACCTCGCGCAGCTTTCAAGAAGAGTAGTTTATATTCCCATGCTTCCTTTCAACTGCTTGGAGCACTAATACTGTTCCTCCCTCGTCTAGTCAAGTGGCCACGCCACCTGTGTGTAGTTTCCTATGGTCATCCAACATTATTCATGGGAAATACCTACCTTTTACCGTTACTGGTAGTGTCACACACCTTATCATCTGCGGCGCATCACCCTGGTTAATTCTCTTAGTAATATGCAGTCCAAGCCAAGGCATCAGACTGATCAATTCATGTCGATAGTGCTCAAACTTGTCAGCATGATAATGCACACCTTGTTTTATCACCGTGGTCTTCTTATCGAGAAAATTGCCCCTTATCTCGTCTTCCAGATTCTTGACTTCCGCTTCTACCAAAGCGCTTTTCTTCCTCAATCACACCCTTTCTTTTTCAAGTTCTTGGAGCTTAAAATTTCTCTGTTGGATTTTTTCTTCCAAGGTTCCGCGAACCATCATATCTATTGGTGTGATCATGCGTAGTCTAATTTATCCAAGCATTATAGGGCTTACTTCAATTGCTTCATACTCCAACCTTGGCAGTGCCTGCGTGGTCAGCGTTTTGCACATGGTCCTATATTCCTAGGGAACCACTAGTACACGCAGGTTCGAGTTAGCCCACTTCACATGGTGGACCGTGTTCAGTGCTTCGCGTACTTTTTCAAAAGCTTCTACATGAATATTTTTTTGCACACTTGGTCTTACCATACTTCTTCGTCCCAAACGAAGGGGTCGTTTGCACCATTGTCTTTCCCATACCTGCGTCTCGATCATGTCTCCTACCGCGAGTACTGTGTGTATTATTGCAAGTTTCGTACCATATGCTTGTACCTACCTGGAAAGGTGGGCGTGTGGGGTGTTTTGTCCATCATACTTGTCTTTTAACCACATCTGAGGCTTCCCAAATTGTAGGCACATCATCCTTCGACAGTCGTGCCAGTCCTCAAAACTCTTCTGGTGCGTACCCCACCACCTTGCGATCGTAGCGCGCAGTACCCATTTCAGAGCGCCTAAACATTGTTGTTCCAACACTTCTCCTTCAAATTTGTTCAGGAACTCCTCCACGTCACCTAACCCATCGTACGTAGCCAGATCTCTTACTTCTGTTGCTATGTAGCGTAGTGGCCTTATCCTCATGTTATAGTTGAGCATGGTTACCTCGTGTAACCATTCTGCCATCGTTCTATTTCTTCATCAGAGTCTGATGTACAGGAGATTTCACGCTCCCATGAGATTCGGCCATCCGCAGTTGGATTTACCCAGTCTTTCTCATGTGCAGTTATCTTGTAGATACAGTCTAGATCATCGTCGCTGTCATAGTCATGCACTGGCTATGTGTAGCACGATCCCTTTGCAGGGTCTAAAGGTACCACTACGCACAGTGAATTTTTTTCAAAAATCATCTTGTGCTTCTTTAGATTTATCACTCCATTCATGTCAGTTGCCCAATCTATTCCCAGTAGCGTGGGATAGGGATTGCTGTCATCAACAATATCTATCACTTATAAATCTGCTAGCGCGCTCACTCCTTCGATATATATGGTGATTCCTTGCAATCTCCCCATAGATAGGATCTTTTTCTGGTTCACCATTCGTATTTGGATAGGAGACCATTGCAACGCAGTCCTTTCCATGCGTTCCCATGTCTGCTTTGGAAGGATGTTCACGTCTGATCATAGATCTAGAATCACTTGATCCATCTCATGTTCCTTGATCTGCGCGATCAATCTCATATCCCTTCCCGTTCGCCTTGTGTGCTTCCCGAGCTTTCAGACTACACATGGTTCTCCTGGTGTGGTCCCAACACATCTAATTATGAGTTCTTGTAGCCCCTTCACAACCTTGCTGTCACGTAGTAGCTTCATAAGTGTCTCCAAGAATGTCGTGAGCATCGGTGGGTCCATTTTCAGCTCTAGTCTGTCTTTACTTCCTAAAGTGGAGGCATCTACGAAGCTACTCTTAGCTTCCATGAAGGTCTCCTTAGCGTGCTCCAAATCAAACTCTGGTTCCTTCGTTGGGGCTTTGTGAACCCAAGTACCTTCTTCATGTTGCTTGCCTTTTTCATCCCCTGTTGTAATACCACTTCAGAGCATGATATTTACATTGGGGTCTTCCTCGCGCAGCTCAGAGTTTATTATTTGCAGGTTCTGAGTCATGGGAGGTTGGAGTTCACCTTTATCGCACAACCTCACTATCAGCGTGGGCAATTCTCCTTCTCATGATCAAACTGCATACAATATAAGCATGATGGCCTCGTTGGATTTGTACAATTGCGGACATAATACCCCGACCCTCTGCAATTATAACATATCAACCATCCGCGACCTCCTCCTGGTCCCATTCCACCTCGGCCTCATCCATGCCCTTGAAACCCAGTGCGCGCCATTCTTGCATTTTGATTAAGGGGCCGTGTTTCGGCCTGAACTCTGTAGGTAAGAGTCTGATCCATCATCAGTTCATAACTTCTACAAGTGCACTCATCATGGCCTGCTGACCTGCAAAAATTATAGAACAACTACTGGGAATTTTGTGTATACTTCTGTAGTAGATGGTAGTTATCCATAGCATGTATTCCTCCTATCTGACAAATTGCACACCATAATGTAGGTGCCGCGCTTGGTCCTACTTGTGCCTCTGGTCTCAATGGCATTGGTCCTCCTCCTGCGAGGCAATTCGTGAACACCGGGGAGTGGTCCTTATCGTGCCCCTGGTCCTTGCACTTTACGCACCATACCTCATCGCGCATTTCTAGATGAGCCATCCTGTCTTGTTTCAGACTCTGCATCTCAAGGCATAAGTTTTTCAACTGTGCGTGAATCTGCTAGACTCCCAAGTTAGGATCTTGTATCGGATTCTCGTGCAATCTCATCATGATCTCCAAAGCCTCAGCCTAAGTGGTTAACCTTTGTTGCAACAACGCATTCCGTAGATGCGGTGTTAACGAGGCTACAAACCATTTGCGATGTTTCCTTCAGTCTTTGATCCAACTCCCACGGGGTTTTGCCTGGTAGCATTGTGATTTCCTTGAGTCCAATGATCGACTACGCCTCCAATTTTGGCCTGCTAAATTCTTTGTTTAGCGTAGCTTGGATATCGTTATCCCTGCATTCGGATTGTCATTGGAATGCTTAATGTACCAGGTCAGCGCGTGATCCTGCAGAGCGTTCACCAATGTTGCCTTATTTATATTGTCGTCCGTGACAGCCCGTTCTTCCCATACACCTTTTATTACGAAACAAAATTGGTCTTTATCTTCATTCTCTACTCCCTTCAGCACTGGTAGCTTTATTGCACTGTCCATACTGCTTCACTGTGGTGGCGGAGGTGGTATGGCTGAAGTCAGGGGTGCAGATGGTGAAACTAGTGGTGGTGTGGGTGGGGGTTGTATGCGTATAATTCTCTGCCTTATCAGATTGATCACACTTCTTGGTGAAACCTTCACGAACTCTTTTTCGCCTCCTCATGGAGGTGAGATCAAGGGGCTAGTTTCTAGTTATGTGCTACCTTTGTTTCTATAGATCCTCCCACTCCACGTAGCCCCAAACATCAATTTATTCGCATAACCCGCTTTTCACACAATAACATTTTAATCCAAGTGTTCAAAGATTTAACGTACTTACCTTGCAGTCCCTTGAGGAAGCATTGCTCTGCCTCACTACAACTGACTGAAGTATCTACCCCGAATTCTGTGATGAACCTTCCTATGATTCGATCCAGCCAATGATCGACAACGTGCATGATCTTATCTTTCAATGCTTCCAGTCTGCGCATCAATTTTGGAGTCCACACAATAGGTTTGTCGAGTTTACACCTTCCTTGGATATATACTAGCTTTGCGATCCACTCGTACAACTAAGTAGGGAAGGATGCATAGAAAATTTCATGGATTTCCGTATAAAAGTAGCAATATAACCACTCTTCCCTTGATAGTTGCGGATTCCTGTTTTCCAGTGCCGCAAATTCGTGAATATTTCTGTCCAATCACTCTTCAATTCCTTTCTTTGTCAGATTCTAGTGATATGACATCAGACATCTCTATGCAGATCTCGGTCCTAGCAAAAAAACCATTTGTTGGCTTGTTTGGGCCTAACCGAGTTTCAAAGTTAATTAGCTAAACAAATCCCAGTAATACTGGCCCTTTCGGCAACAATCTGCGGAGCGTGGAATGAGGTCTCACCTAAAGTAGAATGGGAGGGTGCTAGAACCAGGCTTCCACACCCTAGAGATGTCTGATGGGATCCACTAATCCTTTCGTTGTCCCTACGTGCAGGTGGCTTTGTGCACTCTCCCTTTCCTCACGGCTTGATACACTGCCTTTGCGCAGCCCTAACTAGGGGCTGTGCCATGCTCTGTGCTATTTCTTGCAATCTTATTTATCTTCAAGTATTATTTAAGCACCTTCACCTACTTAAGTGTCCTAAGTTATACTTAACAATACAAAACATTCATATAGGTTTGCGTAGTAAATAAACAATATATTTGCAAACTATATCAATCATGCATCAAACTAGGAAAAGATACACAGAATTATTGTGAAACTTCTCTTTATTGATTCTTTCCACGGTTACAGACTCGACTCGCACTGCACACTCATCTGTAGGGGTCCACACACTCAGCTACGGACTACTAGGCCTCTGCGGACTCAGCTGCACAACCTTCTTCTACTCTACGACCCATAGACACACTTTTCCCTTTTACTCAACCACTTAGACTTCCTTATTCCTTAATTCCTCTTTTACACTTAGAACCTAGCTCTATTTATACAATCCCATGGTCTGCGGACCATGGGTAGGTCTATCCTGCCGACATTACATTACAAAACTAGGGTGGACAACCCTGTGACTCTATCATACTTTCGCACCCCACATGCACAATTTGCGGAGCTTTTACAACAATATTTGGTCAAAACTTGGGCTTTAAGCCCAAAAACATGCCTTGGGGGGTATTCCATGCCCAACAAAGACTTATGTCTTAGTGAAGGTGCTCTAAGCCTAAGGTCTTAGAGCACTTTGTTTCTATGACAAGAGACCAGCTCTTGCACCAAAGCAGAGCTTCCTTTACCTAGTTTCCAAATTACTTCTGAAAAGACTGAATGACATGCTGGAAAAGAATTGCAACTATAAATGAAACTCTGAAGTAAATTATCTGTGAAAAAGGAAATTCTTCAATTCATTAAACCTTTCAAAGGAAATAAACTTCATGAAATAAAAGCATTTCAAAATAATCAAACAGTAGTATAAGTGCTTTGCATGTGTTATCTAACTTTATTAATCCATTCAAAGATGCTTATGCTATTTTCAAGTATAATATGTTTATGATGATTTTATGCAACTATTTCCAGATCCTCTTAAATATGTACTTTTAATACTGAAGACAGTTACTAAATTAATGATTCATTCACTTGCGTAATAACTGGAAACAATATGAAGAGAAGTAATTCACTATTCGTTGCAAAAGAATGATTAAAACAAAGTGTAGGCAACATCATGCACTAGTGCAAGAAAGAGTCCTCTGCACGATCTGATAAAAAACGAGTTAAAATAGAGATTGAGAATAAAAGAAATGCAAGAAAGATATCTCATAAACAAAGTAAACACAACTAACTCTCAAACCACAGATCCGTTTCACATGTTAGCTACAAAAGATATTTTAAATCAGAACTTGAAAGATAAAGATTAAAACTATAACATCACACAGCTGCAAACGAAATATCCACACCTTATTTTTGAATAACGAAAGTGAGAGGGGTAAATGAGATGGGTTTGTTGGGCCCTAGCCAACCAGCTCGTTCCCCTTCTAAGGAAAGAAAAATCTCAGCACTTTGAAAGATACATCAAATATTAACTTAGATGTTGTGTATGAAAATCATGAAAATTCTCTTGTATTACTTGATTTGAAAAATATACATGATAGAGTAGTCCAACCCCAGAGTTGAGGCAATAACCAGATTACATAAACAAAATTACAATGGATGGTTCTCTACTTGCCTCCTCCTACATATACACACACACACACACACACACACACACACACACACACACACATATATATATATATATATTCTTACGGCTCTAGCCATTTTCACTAATTACAAACATTTCTTGTTTAGGCCTTTCGGTCGAATAGACTTAGAAACTGAAATTACAAACTTGGCCAACAATTATAATACACATGAATTTCGCTTGGCCGTAACCTAACTTTGGAAAATATTCCCTGATTGCGCGCCACCTTTTATCTTGTGTCAGTTCATCAACAACTAAACTCGAAGTCAAGGATCGAGGCCTGTCCTCGTGGAAGATTTGGCTTCTCAGAAATATTGGACAGTCCTCATGGCGGTGTAGGAATATACCTGTTGTTAGTGCCTAAATCTACCTCAGGCTAAAGGAAGGCAAGTCTAGGGTAACATCAAACCACGCTTAACCTAGTAGCTAGCCCTACTAGGTCAGGAGAGGGCTCTCTCCTTATCAATATCAATTGGATATTGGAAACTAGGGCTTGAGATGACTGAAATGAATGCTGATTTTAGGCTAGGTATAGGAGATTAGGGTTTCTGGTTTGATTTTAGGTTTTGGTTGCTGGATCAATTGGAGAGGGCAGACTGGGTCCGGGAAATCAACTCAGGGATACAATGATGTTCTATGGGGAAAGGTAGACAAGTGTTTATGTACTTAGCAATGGATTAAGATGGTAGTTTAGACAGCTGAGGAGTTGAGGAGGGCATAAAAAAACTATGAATCCTCTTCAAACAATTGAAAACATTGAAAACTAAATGCAATCCCAAGACAAAGCACTGTAACTTAGTGTATTTTGTCTATTCACCTTGATTCATTTAGTTTAGAAGAGAGAGAGAGAGATGTGGATACATATAAAACATAAGAAAAACTCACTACAGAGAAGAAACAATACATAAACTCACTATCACAAGAATCCCACAAAAATAGTTGTAAAACCTAGTTTTATTCCTTGCCAAACTGTTGATACAAAATGTTCAATTAGTCCAACACTTCTGCCAAAGTCCAACCTTTACAAATGAATCAAAAAGTACATGATATAGGAAAGGAAACTAGTCAATCTAGCTATCGGGGTTGAATACATGAGAAGAGGGGTGGTTTCAACCATATCTAAATTAAGAACAAGAATATAGGCAGTGGAACAACTTGCTTCTAAAACCAAGGAAACTAATTCATTACAACTCAAAACCACTTGGAACTTGATGTACCTACCTTATGAAGTGATTTTTAACCATATTCAAATCAAATTCATCATTTACCATTCTTACATTTACCAAGAAATGAGGAAAAAGTGATCTCCCAAGAAAACTAGGAAAAATCTAGAAAATCAGGCAAAATTGGTAAAATCCATTTAATGCGCAACACTTTTTCTAGGCCAATTTTGGAAGGCTTCCCAGAGTCCAAATTAGGTTCAGGATATCTTGTTGGAAATATTGATGAGTCTACTTTCTGGAACAACTTTAATTTATGAATTTGGAGTCCATTTTCCCCTCCAAAAATTGATTCTCCCAAGACTGCTTCCTGTGTGGCAAAAAAGTGGCAAAGAGGGCACTTTTGCTGCCGGACCTCAAGACAAGCTAGTGCTTCAGGATTTTCAACATCCCTTTGGAATTCTTTTTCAAATAATAGATAAGATGAATGTTGCTTGGTTCATTAGCATAAGCCTTGGTTTTAGTTGTTATCGTGAGTTGCCTACATGTACATCACTCTACCTGCTCGGGGAAAGTGAGAGCAGAATTTCAGTGAGTAGCAATCTGTTGGATTGGTTACATTGGAAGGTTCACTTCACATGATTGTACATATTTCATCAGTAGGCAGGTTGTTTTCAGCATGATTTGAAGCCCTCAAATCTCGATGGTGTGCTGCCATTAAAAAGCTTTGTAAGTACTTGTTTCATCTGAGTGTCTAGTTTCAGTTGAGTGTCTAGTTTCAACTAAGTGTTTAGTTTCTGCTTTTGAGAGTCTTGTTTTAGTTTTGAGTTAGTCAATTCTTAGTCATTTCAGTTATGATTTTTGAGTCTTGAGTCATGAGTTTTGTTTTTTTGTTGCCAAGATATTGATTCCATATTGCCCAATGGATAAGGCACTGGTCTGCTCTCCCAAATATTTGTGGTTCTTGGCACCTCCAAGGAGCTACCATCCCCATTGGAGCCAATGTTAGTGTCAGTGTCTTCACACTTCCGTCAGTGATCAAATTGCTCTTTTTCATTCATATTAGGTGTCTCATTCAATCAGTTGCATTCCATTAGGTCATGGATCAACTGATGGTAGTGGTTTCATTTCAATTTCCCTCATGATATTCACCTGCTGACCTATTTACACATGTTTTTACTCATTCTCAGTCATCCTATTTCATTTCATTTCTAAAAACTAGTCTTAGGGTTTAGTTTCACTAGGTCTTAGGGTTTTTCATCGTGGTCATCCTAAAACCCCATTTTGTCATCGTGGTCCCTATTTTGAAAATTTTTAATGTGAAAAACAGGGTTTTCCAATCAGTGGCACTGCAAATTTGTTGGGTACACTTTCTTGCAAAAAAGTTTACATTTTTGGAATCAGCATGGTAAAATATGAAAGCTCAGAAATGGCTAGGAATTTTGGACAAGTTCTAGGTCTCCAAAAGGGCAAAAAACTCCCAAAAAGTGCCCTCTCTGCGACTTTTTTGCCACATAGGAAGTAGTCTTGGGAGAATCAATTTTTGGAGGGGAAAATGGACTCCAAATTTAGAAATTCAAGTTGTTACAAAAATTAGACTCATCAAGATTTCCAAAGAGCTATCCTGCACCTGATTTGGACTCCGAGAATCCTTCCAAAATTGGCCTATAAAAAGCGTTGTGCATTAAAATTTTGGCGCTGCGCATTAAATGGATTTTGCCAATTTTGCATGATTTTCCAGATTTTTCCTAGTTTTCTTGGGAGATGACTTTTTCCTCATTTCTTGGTAAATGCATGGTGAATGATGAATTTGATGTAAATATGGTTGAAAATCACTTCATAAGGTAGATACATCAAGTTCCAAGTGGTTTTGAGCTGTAATGAATTGGTTTCCTTGGTTTCAGAGGCAAGCTGTTCTACTGCCTGTATTCCTGTTCTTAGTTTAGATATGGTTGAAACCACCCCTCTTCTCATGGATTCGACCCTGATAGCTAGCTTGAGTAGTTTAATTTCATATATCATGTACTTTTTGATTCATTTGTAAACGTTGGACTTTGGCAGAAGTGTTGGACTCACTCGACATTTTGTATCAGCAGTTTGGCAAGGAATAAAACCAGGTTTCACAGCTATTTTTGTGGGATTCTTGTGACAGTGAGTTTATGTATTGTTTCTTCTTTGTAATGAGTTTTCTTTGATTTTTTATATGTATCCACATCTCTCTCTTCTTCTAAACTAAATGATTCAAGGTGAAAAGATAAAATACACTAATTTACAGTGCTTTGTCTTGGGAATGCATTTGGTTTTTAATGTTTTCAATGTTTGAAGGGGATTCATAGTTTCTTATGCCCTCCTCAGCTCCTCATCTATCTACTCTACCATCTCAAATCCATTGAAAGTACATAAACACTTGTCTACCTCGCCCCACAGAACATGACTGTATCCCTGAGTTGATTTCCCGGACCCAATTTGCCTTCTCCAATTGATCCAGCAACCAAAATCTAAAATCAAACCAAAAACCCTAATCTCCTATAACTCACCTAAAATCAACATTCATTTTAGTCATCTCAAGCCCTAGTTTCCAATATCCAATTGAGATTGACAAGGAGAGAGCTCTCTCCCGACCTAGTAGGGCTAGCTACCAGGTTAAGCGTGGTTTGATGTTACCCTAGACCTGCCTTCCTTCAACCTGAGGTAGACTTAGGCACTAACACCTGCACTAGTCATACTCATTCATAATTAATACTGAGTTCCATGATTACTCTAGGAGAAATTAATATGAGTTACAAGAGATATGTAAATAGGCATGCAATCCATATAAAATGATTAATAAAGTGCTGAAATAAATCTTAATAGAAAATATGAGCATGTGCAGGAATGGGTAACTATCTTGTACTAGTGCAGGAAGGAAGGGTCTTTTATTGAGATAAAATAGAGGTTGATTTTGATGGAAATGGGGTAGAAAATAGGGCAATTTAGGATACCAACAAATAGTGGAAATAATAAAATAAGATTAGATTACCTCATCAAATTTTGGAGTGAAAAAGAAAAAAACTACTTTTTCAACTTATCTTCTTACGATTTTACTAAAGTTTTGAGCGGAAGCACTCGTTAGATGCAAAATTTAATTTCACATACAATGATTACCCATGTTGTATATGATTTTAATTATTGGAAAAGGAAATGGAAATGGAAAAGGTAGAAAAGGAAAATGCAACAAATGTGCAGAGACTTTGGAGCTTGTTCTTGTTAGCAGATCATCTCAGATATAGGTGGAACCCACAGAGATGGGAAGAGATCTGGAAGAGATTTCTAGTGGTATGTAGAAGTTTGAAAATGGCCTTCTAGATAAAAATATAGAGCCAGTCAAAGTTCCCCAAGTCAAACTAGCAGAGTTAGAAGATGCTTGGAGACTATTTTTTAGTAAATCCAAGTTTGGCAGAGTAGACAAAATCGACAAAAAACTTGGTAGAGAAGCTATATAGAGTTCCAAGAATACGTGGCCGAAAAGAACACAACGAGAATTTTTTCCATTGGCTCTTTGTAGAGACCACTTGACATCCTGGCTCGATGGTGGTACCTCGATGGATGTGCCTTGGCGTTATGATTATGGTACACAAGTTTAAGTGTTAGGATGCAAGTAGTAGGATGATGCTAGGAAATGATGCCATCCTGAGAGACTTAACAAAGTGGGTACACCCAATAGGATTTCAAAAGGATTACAAACAAGAAGTGTCAGGTGGTAGTCATAGCTGGACACAGTAATATAGGATGCAAACCAATGAGTGTTAAGCGAAGGTCCCCACTCCGACAACTCAACTTGTTGATGGCTAGCCGCGAGGTTCATCCTGGATGGATAACAAAGAGGTAGCACAAAGGATAACCAACTCGATGGAAAACTATGTAGAATAGAAGAAAATGGCTAGGGTACTTTAAATTTTTTATAAAGGAAATCAAAGAAAAACCAAGGTCTCATAATCCTTTCTCTCTCCTCTATAATAGGACAAGTAGTAGCATGTGGATGGTTAGTGACGACGTCAACATAGTCCAACCAATGGTGGACACATGGAAGTCATATTTGGCACTTTCATGCATCCAAAAGGCCCATATTTGAGTGACACATGTCACCTATTGCAGGCTGACACATAACATAGGTGACGTCATTTGGGTGGATATAGCCTGAAAGACTTAAAGAAGTGCGGAAGGGATGTGTCAGGTAAGAGGCATCAAGAAAACATGGTGGCTAAATCAACCCGAGTGCATTTTTATTGGCTCCCAATAGAACTAAGAGGAACCTCCAAGACAGCTAAGCCCACAAGACCCAACCCAATGGTTTATAAAGGGTGAAGCTAAGGAAGGCGCTAGGAGGAAAAGAGTTGGGACATGAAGGAAATACAGGTTGGTAGTGGAAACCAATGAGTAGCAAGAAAGGAGAACCCCATTTATAGCTAAGCTTGCCAAAGAAAATATGAGAAGTTTAATAAAGAGGGTGGAAAGGGAGTGCATTGGGATAGAAGGGTTATGGGATAAGCCTTGACCCTTGGTCATTCTGAGTAGAAATAGACGAGGGGCACAATAGAGTGACAAAGGGGCACAAATAAAGAGTGTCAAGATTGGGAGCTCTGAGACTAAGCACCAAGACATGACCCTTTGGTCGTTTCGCTTAAAAAACAACACCAAGGGCACACACATTATAAAAGAAAAGAAGCCCATGAAGGGCTTAAACGGGATTAGCACCGAAAGGCTTGGCCAATGGTTGCTTGGTATTATGGTTGAAAACATGTAAAGGGAAAAAGCAAAAGGTGCTATAAGATCTAAAAGTGACAGAATTGGTAGCATTTGTTTAAAAATTGGTAGAATTTGTTTAAAAATGTTTTGAGCCTATAGTAAAGTGTCTTGGGGCACATGCATGGGCGATATGAGTCGAAAACTATTTTTGGCACCACATTGGGCTAGAGGTAAAGTGACAATTTAGTGGCACATTTGGAAGTTAAATCCAAACACCGAAAAATTCTAAATGCATGAACAATTTGGTGGCAAGGGTTAGAAGCTCTGGTAAATATGGAGGCTCGTTAAAAACAGAAAAGCACCGCTAAAACCTGTAACTCACCAGAATTGCATAAAACAATAGTATGACTCAGAATTTCTTGAAGTAATAAGTGAGGAGTAAAAGAAGACTTGAAGAGAAGAAATAAAAGACTAAATTGAATGGGACAAAGAAAAAAATAAGTAATCCATGCAAAGATCAAAGAACAAGTTAACTAAAGCTCCAATCCAAAAATATCAATAAAGAATTCTTTAAATCGAGCAACAAAGTGTAAAGGAGTGTGTGGATGAGAGCTGTTGGTGCAACATGATGCATAATAGTATGGGTATTCATAAGAGGTGAGTCATAGAGAAATATTAGTGTCTCAAAGGTGTTTAAGAAGGCAAAGAATGAATTGGTGTTGATATTATTGGTGCATAAAGTTTGGTGATTTGTTCAATAATGAGATATTATTGAAAGGTGATGGTGTTTTATCATTAATCAAAGATTGTTGAAGGTGTTTGTATAGTGGCTTTGATGTAATTACGTTGAAGCTTGTAATAAATTGAAGGTTGGTGTTTTTTGTATATGTTACTCATGTGCTTGACGATGATTATGCTATGATTGAGCTATGTTGCCAATCCATGAACAATTGCTAAAGTGAATGAAAAGTATAATTTTTGAAAAATTGTATAATTTGGACACATTAGTGATTCACCCCCCCTCTTAGTAGTTTCTTGGTTTCTCTTGTTTCTAACAATTGGTGTCAGAGTGAGTTTCCTTCAAGATCAATTTAAAAACTAGAAGGAAGAACAAGGATATTTGAGAACCAGGATTGGATTACCTCAGATGGAGTTCCATTTTAGAACGACTCAAATTATACAACTTGGAAGATAAGGATGAGAATCTACTTGCAAGCTCTTGATATTGATGTATGGCTATCTATGGAGAATGGAGAGATAGATGATAAGTTTGATAAACGATCTAGGAAGGAAATCATGAGAGGTTTGCCTAAGTAAGATATTGAAAAAGTGATCTATTTTAACACTGCCAAGGAGATATGGGACAAATTGCAGTCCATCTATGAAATAAACATGCAAGTTTCATGTGACTTCAAGAGGCTTTCCCTGGAGGATGAAGCAATCAAATATTCAAAGGTAATTGAAGATAATGAATCAGATGATGATTCTTTTGTATCAATAGGTGAAGTCTATGATAAACACCCAGAGAAGATCAATATGCAAGTAAGTTGTTGTTTTGTTGTTATTGTAGAACAATAATCCATTTACTTTCAAATTGCTTCGCTGAAAGTACTGGTGAAATTGAGAGTTAATCATATAGTTATAGTCAATAAGGAGCTACCTTAATATCAATATCACATCTGGAAATTGGTCAAGAAGAAAATGGGTCCACCTCTAGTGAAGAGTAAGAAAGGACATCTCACATTTAAGCAAAAGGATCTCTAGAGTAATCAAGGCAACACAAGTTTGAGAGTGAAATATACACTTGTTGTGAATATAGTTGCTCCTTTATTTATTTGAAATATCTTGAAGAAAATATCTATTTGAAGAGGAAGCTCATATCAGCTGTTGAAGAGATTAATAAATTTAGATCCATAAATATGAAGCTGGAATAAGAGAATAGAACAATAAAATAGAAGTTGTCGAAACTTTCGAAGCATGTAGAGAATTTTGAAGGGTTTAATGAGATTCAAACCAACCATTATTCCTCTCAGGTTGAGACATTGTTGGAAGATGATATTAACTCAACAATAGCATTAAAGGCACCCATAAATTTGGTTAAAGGAATATTCTATAGCATAACAATGGAAAAGAAAAGAACATAACACCAAGGAGATCAAAATATCTCTAGAAATAAAAAAAAAGGTATGTGGCCCCTCATATGTTTCTATTATAGTAACACAAAGCACTTTTCCTCCAAGTGTCCAAAGAGGAAAAATAAGCGGCAACAACAAAAGTGGAATGTGATATTTCAGCCACAACCATGAGCTACTAAGAGCAATTCAAATAGCCAAGCACAAAGACCCTTTTCCATAAAAGGAAATATTTTCAGTGGTCCAAAACCATGAGGAGAATGAGTATCAATCCAAATAATTGGATAAACAAAAATACTGGTAAGAAGAACAATTCCTTTGTACCCTTCTTGACTAATTTTGAATGCTACAGATGTAACAATTATGGGCATAAAACATATACATGTAAATTTGGCAAGAAATTTCCTTTTCAGAATGTTTCAATAAAAGGCATGGATTATGATGAGAGCGCCAACAAGGGAAACTGCGCAAGAGCTATTTCAACACTCAGAATAAAGGCATATTGAATGGAGCATTGAGTTAGCACAACAAAATGTTTGGTTTTGGAGATAATCAACATAGAGTTAGCATATCAGAGTCTAAAATTCCTGTGGTTGATCTCTCTTATATAACATGAAACAAGCATAGACTCAAATCATACAAAAGAAACAACATCAACTATGAAAATCCAGCAAAGAAATACAATGAGAAAGAAGAGAAACATGTAAATTTTAAATTGGATTTAATTGGTGCTAACAAAAAGAACGATCAATGGTATGTATACTCAGGTAATGGCAAAAATTCACCTAGTCAAGAAAACTAGTGTACGAAATCAACTTATATCCAAGTGTGGAAGAAAAAGGAAGATAATCTAATTGGGGGAGTATATCCCTTTTTCCTATTCATTGAAGAGAAGATGCTGGCTTCAATGGAATCCAAAAAAGTCAGTTGTAAGGAGAATAAAGGAACATGAAAATGAATACATATGAAGGATAAAGGGAAGTATGCCATCTATGTTGATTACTAATTAGTGAGGATGATTGAATGCTATTGTCAAATCAAATTGGTAGACCAAGTATATATAAATGGTGAGGATTTTTTACCATTGAAGTTTCTCTAGAAATTATTTTTTACAAATTCCTAGTGCAAAGAGGGAACATGGCCATAGAGGGAGTATACTCAAGTCAATATTTGAGAATCAAATTATTCATTGATAGTTGGTATCAATAGTTGGTATCAATTGTTTGCTACAAGACAAAGGCTAATGCTCTTTATCTTATAATGCCATTCTAATTGGTAATTGGTACCAAGAATTTGATTTGTGGTGAAAGGAGCATGATCAAAGGATGAGGGCACTTAGTTATCAAGTGATCAATAGTTGCTATCAGTGGCATCAATTCAACAATTTGTGCCATTTCAACACTTGGTATCAAAGATACTGTCAATTAGTATTTACAGTCATTAGAATCCTTGTTAGAGTATGGTGTTCATGTTTTCAATATTATATTTTAATTCCAAATATTTATAAGCAAGTCATAATGTCTATTGTTCATGATGGCTTAAATATAATGGTTAGTCTGCTTTCATTCAAAGTCTACTAGGAGAAATGCAAGCTGCGTTGTTGGTTTAGGGATGCATTGGTGAGAGTCACTCTAAGTTTGTCAAGAAATCACATTTAAGTGCTATAATTTTGTTGAAAAATTGATGGTGTCATGCATAGGAAAGGTTGTTCTTGTTGCTAGTTGTCAGGTGCATGTGTCTAGGTAGGCAATATTATGAATGTGATCCTAGCTGAGACTCAGACCAATAGGAATTATTTCTCATGGCTCAGTTGTAAAAGCATGTATTATTTTAGCAAGAGATCCCTCTTGCTTGCTTGAGGCACAGATTGGGAGTAATTACTCTATTCACTTCAAATCAATATTCTTCATAGGACAAAGAGGAAGTTTCTTTGATCTTATAAAAGGTACATGATATTTTCAAAATATGAAGAAGCGGTTGGTAGGTCCACATGATCAAAAGATAGAGGGAGACTGTTGACAGGGGGACCATGTTAGTATATTTTCCATTGATGTCAAAGGGGGAGAAGTATTTATGATTAAAAAAATATGGAAAATAACATCATATAAAGAGGGAGAAGGACCTCAAGAAAAACACAGAGAGAAGCATCAAAGACAAAGAAGAGAATTACAATTGTCTTTGCTTGATCATTACTGAATCATTGGTGATGATGTTTTTTTTTTTTATATTTATATTGGTGTTTCCATAAATGACAAAGGGAGAGATTGTTGGAAATATGTTGTTATTGATTGAAAAGGAAAAGGTGAAGGTGATGAAAAATATTGTTAAGGCCAAGCAATGGAAACTAAAAATGCATTGATAATGGTGTTGTCATTATTGGAAAAGGAAAAGGTAAAGGAAATAACAAAGGTGGAAAAGGAAAAAGAAAAAAGGGTACAAAGACTTTGGAGATAGTTATTATGTATTATACCATCTTAGATGTAGGTGGAATCCACACAGATCATAAGAGCTCTGGGAGATATTTCCAATGGTATGAAAAAGTTTGAAAATGGCCTTTTGGATGAAAATATAGAGTCAGTAAAAGTTGTATACTCCCAAGTCAAACCAAAAGAGTTAGAGAATGCTTGGAAAGCCTTTTGGAGTAAAGCCAAGTTTGGCAGAGTGGCGAAACCCAACAACAATGTTGGTGGAGATGCTATATAGAATTCTAGGTAGACGTGGCTGACAACAGAACAACAAGAACATTTTTCATTAGCTATTGGCAGATCCCACTTGACAGCTTGGCCCAACAGTGGTACACCAATGATATGGTTATGGCGCACAAGTTTAAGCATCATGATGAAAGTAGCAGAATGATGCAAAAAAATGATGCCATCCTGGTAAACTTACCCTGGGGGGTGCACCTTAGAAGATTGAAAAGGGCTTGCAAATAGGAAGTGTTGGGCGGTAGTCACAGCGGGACATGACAACAAAGAATGCAAACTAGTGAGTGTTAATCATAGGTCTCCACTCCGATAGCTAAGCCCACTAAGGGCTAGCCTAGAGGTGCATCTAGGAGGGATAACAAAGAGGCATCACAAAGGATAACTGACCCTTGTGGAAAACTATGTAGAAAAAAATAAAATGGCTGGGGCACCTTAAGTTTTTTAATAAAGGAAATTGGCGAAAATCTAAGGCCTTAGGACCCTTTCTATCTCCTCTCTCATAGGACAAGTGGCAACATGTAGATGGTTGGTGATGATGCTAGCATAAGCCAATCAATGGTGGACACATGTGTTGATGATGTTGGACCTGCCAACATTCAGGGGGTCTCCTCTAGATGAAGTCACAAGTATACCTCACACTGATTGGAGTAGAAGCCCCATCTGGAATACAACCCGATTGCTGAAATAGTAGGTTTTAGTGGTATGCCTTGGCTGCAATAATGCATAAGATGATGTATTCACAAGTTTAGTGAAACAAGTGTATAGCTCTGTGAAGAGTAAAGTGTAATTCATGAAAGGTTCTAAGATAACAAAGGGAAAGTGAGTGAGCTCCTTAGAACCCTATAATAGTATGCAACTTGAAAGGAACACACTGCATAACAGGAACCACAAGTTAGCCTACAAAATAGTTCACAACATAACCATTTGAAATATACAACAACACACATTCAACAAGATTCATACTAATGCAAATGGAATAGTTCATAATCGTTAGCGTAAATGAAATAACATATTTTGCAAACATAACAAGAATAGTCCTACTATATTCACAATATATGCATGAAAACGTGCCGGATATGAGCTTTTATTAAAGTGAAAATCCCAAACATACATATTCAATTTCCAAACCACTAGTTCCAATAGTGGAATATGAAGCCAACACCTTCTCCTCCAAAGAAAGATACTCCCTCTATGCTAAGGAGAATCCAAGGCTCTCAACAAAACTCCCAAGCTTATGATCCTAAGCCAAAATCCCCTCACGTGAGTTATGAGGGTATATTTATAACAAATGAGATGATTGATCATCTCCCATTTTTTAATCTGGACTTCCCTCATGACTCTTTGACATTCGTCAACCATGACCTTTGGACTTCATTACAAAATGAATTTTCACATTACATAATTGACACTTGGAATTTCACTTATAATTAATTACAAAAGAATATTAAAAAATGCTCATACACATATAAGACAAAATTGGGTAGAGTAAACTAGACAACCTAATAAGACAAAATAAGTCAAGATTGTTTTGGGGAAACTCGTGCTCAACCACTTCAACTTGTAGTTTCTCTGTTACATAGTGGTACCAAGCTTTGTACTGTGTAATGACTTCCCCAAATTGTGCAATGGGATCAGGCTGGAAGCAGACTCTAGCCTCCAATACATCTAGGTAGATAGCCTTGGCACTGACCTGAGTTTCCTTCTTCAGCAGGAGAAACATGGTGTTGATTTGAACAGGGCCACTGATGCACTTATGCATATTATTCTTGTTTACTTCTAGATATTCCTTGGTGGTGATTTGCCTGAGCTGGTCCAAGTATTCTTCAAATTCTTGCCGGATTTGATTCCTACCTTTAGCTTCAGTGAGTGAGCCAACTAAAGGGACCTTGTGTGAATTCGTCATGAAAATACACACTATTGTAAAATGTGCATATGAGGTCTGAATGTTGGCAATGAATTAGATGAGCTGCTTGTTACTCTGGATAAGCATCCGAACCCCATTTTTCTCCAATTCAATTTGTTGCGTTGCCTTCTTCACCAACTCAGGAGGTGAACCTTTGTACTGCATTGACCACTCATGCAAGTGTAAAACTTCTTTGTGCATGGTGATTAGCTCCTCATAGAGGATTCTCATTATCTCTCCTAATGTCAATACTTCACCAAGTATGGCTTCCCTGAGTTCTTCTAAATACACCTGCGTGGGAGTTGTTTTTTGGACCTCTGCTTGGATCTATTCCACATGTTTCCTTGTGATCTATAAGTTCTTTTCCATTTTTCTATTCTTGGCAATGAGATACTCTTTGTTTGACTTGTTAGCACCTACGAAGGCCAAAATGGCTGTAGAAATGGATTTTGGATTCCACCTAGTATCCATCATAATCACCCTTTCTCTAATGAATGTAGGAGATGTGAGATCATCTGAAAAATGTTTCTTTCTCACTTGTACAATCTTCTTCTAGAGACCATCATAGGTTAGGTTGTACGTATCCATGTCTAGACCATATTCAAGAGGAACACTTTCCTCTTCTTCCCTCAAAGCTTTCTCTACTATCAGAGGAGGGGGAGATTCAATAGTGATGTTCTAAATGCTTCGGTTCCACCTCCATGTCTTGGATTACTATTAGATATTCACTTTCTTGAGCAAGTTCCTTATCCTACAATTTCTTTCTCTCTTCTTGTAGTAGCCAACTTTGTTCCTCTTTCCCCACTTGTTTAAGTGTCGCTTCTTCTTCTTCTTCTTGACTTTGTGTTTCTCCTCATTCCTTATGTTCTTGTTCTTCCTTCTGATTTAATTATTCCTCATGCTTCCTTTGTTTTCTCTTTCTTTCTAGTACTATGGCTGCCTTCAAGATGATTGGATATGCTTTTCATTTGTGGCTCTTTTCTTTTGCTAGATTGTGCACAACTTTCCACTTCCCTTCTCATTACCTTTGGCGTCAACAACCTTCATATTTTTGATCTCGTACAATCCAATTTGCAAAGGAAGAGTGGGCCAAGTTGCTTTCATATTCCTCTGTAACATTCCTGATAACTTTGTGGAAAGATGATAAGAAAATTCTTGCATGAATAGCTTGTCAATGGCATACCTCGATAGAAGATGTGGATACTTTTGACCGCCAAACACTCTGAGGTAAATGCCATCCATCTGATGAGGCAAACCAATCTTCCAATTCCAACACTGCTTCGATCGCCTCACGTGACATGCAAGGTGGCTCTTGCTCAAAGATCATCTTATGCAATGGGATGAAGAAGTGATATGCCAGCTTCTCCATAAGTCCTTTATGTTTTCAATCTAAAAGCATCTTGCAATAAATGCTTACAATAAGTTCCTTGGGTGTCCAACTCCAAATCATGCCAGCAAAGGAGTTTTAAGCACAAATTGCATCCAACATGTAAGCATACATGTAGAACCTTGCTTGATTACCCTTGGGAGGGTTCTTGGCATAAGATACATGGGTGCTCAATTGTTGAGCCAATAATTCCGACCAGTTAAATGGTTTTCCTTATTTCACAATATAATGTAACAAGAATGTCCAACCTTTGGGAACGGTATCAATACTCTTTTGACCATAGATACGACAACATAGAACTATCAAGAACTAAAATTCCTTCCTGATAGATTTGGTATTGTAAGTGTTGCTGGGTGTCTGGCGGAATTTGGATGGATCTTTCACCCAACCTTTGATGACATCCTTCGTACTCAAGTAGCCAGTGACGACATAAAAGTGGGAATCCATGTAGGATTCTGGTAGCGACAAATGATACATATACTGAAAATCACGTGGCATGAAAGATGCAAGCCCTTTTCCACTAACACTATTGACAGTCATGGTCTTTGTATTCATATGTGATAGAATCCAATTGATAATGTCTACGCATGGAAAGGATGGATACCTACATGCAATATTGTGTAATATTGACCTTTGGGCATTGATGTAAACTTATATGTCTTCAATATTTGCTTTGAAACTACTTGTTGTGTAAACATATTTCAATGTGTTCCATGTAATGTCTAAGTCTTTCTCAATGTTTAGTTGAGTATATGAAAGCACTAGGATAGTGGCAGGAACACTCTCAACTATCTCACTAATGATGCTTTCTGTGGTATATTTTGAGGCAGATCTCTTGGGTTCCATGATGATAACAACTAATGGAGAGAGATAACCTCAAAAATTTACAGTACCTGTATGAAAAAATGCACTCATGGAAAACACGAATTAGCTCAAGCAAATTAGTCTATTCATCAAGATCAAGGCAACAAATAGCACACTAAGAGGAAGTATTGCACAATTCCTAAGCTGAAGGTGGGAGATTGGTGTCTTGAACTATGCATTACATAGTCTCAACAGTTAAGTAGGAAACTAGAGGCTTGAGATTGCACAATGCGTAGTCTCAATTGGGCAGAGTAAGGGAAATAACTGCACATTGTGTAGTCCCAGTGGCCAGGGGTGAGGTTTGAGGCTTGTGACTGCACAATTGTTGGCTTATTGGGGCCTGACCTAGGTTTAGAGATGATTTAGACAAACAAATCCCAGTACTACTGGCCCTTTCGGCAACAACCTGTGGAGCGCAGACTGAGGTCTCACCCAAAGTAGTATGGAGGGTGTTGGAACTAGGTTTCCGCACACTGGAGATGTTTGATGAATTTGAGTGGTCCACAAATTTTCGCTACGCACACGTCGCTACACACATCTATCAATACCTTGTAGCCAACGATGCTACCTTTGCACTGCCCTGCTAGAGGCATGATCCGTGTTATTACCCGATTCCTTACTATTAACTGGATAATTATCTTTATTAGTCTTCTTCCTTGGTTATAGACTTGACTCCTCCTTGTGCACTTAGCTACAAGGGTCCGCACACTTAGTTGCTGACTCTAGTAGGGCTTTGTACACTTAGCTGTAGAGCCTCTTCCTACTACTACGACCCAAGAAACTTAGACCTTCACTCTATGCTCACTATCTTCTAGTCTCCATTCGTTTTCATCTATCTCTAATTATATTTACAACTTAGAGCCTCGCTCTATTTATACAATCCCATGGTCCGTAGGCCATGGGTAGGCTGACAGTACATTACAAAACTTAGGGCAGACAACCCTATGACTCAACATACATTTCGTGCTCCGTGCCCGCAATTCGCAAAGTCTTTACAACATTATTTGACCAAAAATTGGGCTTTGAGCCCCAAAACATACTGTGGGGGGATTCCATGCCCAACAGGCCCCCAACACAAACATTGTGATTTTCCCTTGAGTCACTTAGTCGACGCAGTGATCTTGGTGCGGAATCCCTCCAACTGGTCCCGAACGACCTGAATGTCTGCAATGCACTGAGCTGCTGCTTACTGAACCTGTTGCATCCGTTCTTCTAAGACCTCAGTGTTTGAATTGTGTCCTTACATCTGTACCGACATGTGTTGCATATGTTTATAGTTCCGTGCCCTTGTCCGGCTCCTCAGGTTGCGAAGATTGTGGTTTGGCCGATTAGTAAGATAACTGGCCCACCCGTGTAGGGCTTCGAGCGACTGCTGTTTACTTTGCCTGGTAAGGGTTCTCCATTCAGTTTGACTCGCTGGACCGCACCTATGGTGTGTCCCAAAGTAGCGCACAATTGTTTAACACTTCCTGGTGCTTCCAAATTTAGAATAACGACAATCTTTGCAGGGTCCACCATTAGTCCTTGTTTGTAGACCACATGTCCAAGCAGGTTTCCAAAGGGAATGAGGAATGTGCACTTCTTAAGGTTCAACACAATCTGTTGTCGGCGGCAAGTATCCAACATCAAGCGTAAGGTTGCTACATGGTGCTTAACTAATCCAAAGATAGTCCAATCATCCAACTAGACATCCAATAACTTGTGGATTTATTCTTTGAAAGTAGCCACAATGATGCGCAAAAAGATGGCTGGCATGTTCTTCAATCCAAACGACATAACTATGTATTGAAAGCAACCCCATTATGTTGCGAAGGTCATTTTGCTCCTATCTTCCAGCGTGATCTTGATCTGATGGTACCCTAAGTATGCTTTATGACCGCCAACATTCTCCAGTACTTCATCTGTGTAGGGTGTCAGGAATGGATCGTGTACACAGGCATTGTTCAACTTCCTGAGGTCCATGCATATTCTTATTTCACCCTTCTAATTTTTCTCCTGTACTACCATAGGACTCACCCAGTCAGATTCTTCCAATGACTCAATAATTCCTGTTGCGAGCATTTTGTCTAATTCTTCGCGGACCTTTTCTTTATATTTCAGATTCAAGCGGTAAGGCCGCTGCTTAACTCGCTTCGCGTTGAGGTTCAAGGTGATCTTCATCATGCCTAAGTCACCAACGATCCCTTTTAAGTCCGTAATTTTGGCCAGGAACAAGTCTTGGTATTCGCAAACTAACTCAGCGACCTTATCCACCGTGGCATCATCCAAATAGGTCCCAAGCATTTCGTACTTCAGCTCCACCTCCGTTCCAATGCTTACCTACTTTCTTTTTGGAAGTGCAGTGATGTCGGGATCCTCAATTGATGGTCCTCGAATCTCATTACAACCTTCCATCTCAGGAATGTTAATATTTCATGGGTCATCATCATCATCCTCAACATTTACGTTGTAACACTCTAGCGCACAGCTCAGCTATGTCACCCATTCTCACTGAAGTACTTCCATTGGCTCCTGGGGTATTTTGAAGACAATTGCTTTTACTGCCTGTAGCGCATCATCAATAGTATCCCACCAACGATCTTCAAATGTGAAAGTTAATAGAAATCCCTCGCGTAAGATATCCCATTTGCACATACCATGGCGGAGCTCCATCTCAGTATACCAATTCATGGGTATGACATCCAGGATATGATAGAATAAATGTACCCATTCAGGCTATGGCTCTTCCCCATAGACCTTGGTCCATTTTGCGAGGTGTGTACATGGATCATGCCATCCATCATACTTGTCTACTATCTGCATCTACAGTTTCCCAAATCGTAGGTGCATCATCCTTCTGCATTTGCGTTAGTTCTCAAAACTTCCCTGATGTGTACCCCACCACCTTGTGGCCGTCACACGCAGTGCCCATTTCAGAGCATCAAACTGCTGTTGTTCTGGTACTGCAATTTCAAATTTGTTTAGGAATCCATCCATCACTTTCAACCCATCATACATAGGTAGATCCCTTACCTCTGTTGTCATGCGTCGCAGTGAGCTAACCATCATGTTGCAATTAAGGGTTGTTACTTCGTGTAGCCGATTCTCCCATCGCTCTACTTCTTCGTCTGAATTCGAAGTGTAGGAGCTTTCACGCTCCCAAAAAATCCTACCATCTACAGTCAGGTTCACCCAGTCCTGTTCTCGCGCGGTTATCTTGTAGATGCAATCAAGATCTTCATCACTATCATCGTCATGCATTGGTTCAGTGTATCATGCTCCTTCGGCTAGATCTAGCGGTACTACACGTAGTGATTTTTTCTCAAAAATCATTTTGCGCTTTTTTAGATTTATGACTCTATTCATATTGGTGGCCCAGTCTATTCCTAGCAGCATGGGATAGGGATTGCCGTCATCAACAATATCTATCACTTAAAAATCTGCCAGCGTGCTTGCACCTTCAATATCCATCGTTACCCCTTACAATCTTCCCATGGGCAAGATCTTCTATTGGTTTGCCATTCGCAATTGAATAAGAGACCATTGTAGTGTGGGTCTGCCCATGTGTTCCCATGTTTGTTTCGGCAGTACATTCACGTTCGATCTGAGGTCTAGGATTACCTAATCCATTTCATACTCACTGATTTGTGTAGTCAACCTCATTTCCCTTCTTGTGCGCAATGCATGCTTTCCAAGTTTCCGGACCACACGCGGTTCTCCTAACCCCACACACCTAGTGATAAGTTCCTGTAGTCCTTTTACTACCTTGCTGTTGCATAGCAGTTTCATGCATTTCTCTAGAAAGGTAGTGAGCATTGAAGGATCCATCATTGGTTCTAGTTGATCCTTACTACCTAAAGTGGAGGTCTTCGTGAAGCTCTTCTTAGCTTGCTTGAATGTCTCCCTCGCACGTTCCAAATCAAATTCAGGTTCCTTTGTAGGAGCCTTGCGAACACACACACTTTCTTATGGCTGCTTACCTTTATCATCTCTGATTGTGATATTGCTTCTGAGCACTATGTTTACATTTGGGTCTTCTTTGTGCGGCTCAGACCTCATCATTTGAAAATTCTGAGTCGGAGGAGGCTAGAGTACCCCTTTTTTGCATAGCCTCACTATCAATGTAGGGCAGTATTCTGCCTCATGATCAAACTGAGTATAGTAAAAACATGATGTCCTTGTCGGATTTGTGCAATCGTGGGCACAATGTCCTGGACCTCCACAATTGTAACAAATTAGTTGTTTACGACCCCTTCTTGGTCCCATTCCACCTCGACCTCATCCGTACCCCTGAAATCTAGCATGCGCCTTTCCTACATTTGGGTCGAGGGCTCGCGTTTTAGTCTATACCTTGTACGTAGGAGTCCGATCTGTCATTAGTTCGTAGCTTCTGCAGGTGCGTTCATCATGTCCTACCGACCTGTAGAAATTACAAAACAATTGTTGGGACGTCTGCGTATACTTCTGTAATAGATGACAATTATCTGTAGTGCATTTTCCTCCTATCTGATAGATTTCACACCATAGTGCAGGTGTCGTTCTTGGTCCTGCTTGTGACTCAGGTCTTAATGGCATTGAACCTCCTCCTGCCAAGTAATTCACGAATACTAGACAGTGGTCCTTATCATGCCCCTGGCCTTTTCATTTTATGCACCATGCCTCCTCGCACGCCTCTGGCCAGGTGTCCTATCCTGTTTCAAACTCTGCATCTCCAGACACAGATTTTGCAGTTGTGCGTGGATTTGTTGGACTCCTAGACCATGATCTTTTATACGGGTCTCATGCAATCTCCTTGCCATCTCCAAAGCTTCGGCCTGGGTGGAAAGATTTTTTTGTGACAACACCATCCTTAAATGTGGTGTTAGTGATGCTACAAACCATGTGCAGTGCTGTCTATCCGTCAAAGTCATGTTGGCTTCACAAACCATACTCTTCAGTCTTTGGTCCAGATCCTAGGGGGTCTCACTTGGGAGCATCGCGATCTCCTTAAACCTGATAATTTATTGTGTCTTTGACTTTGGCCTGCTAAATTCCATGTTTAGAAGGACCTGTATTTCTATGATTCCTGCATTTGGATGGTCATTAGCATGCTTAATGTACCATGTTAATGCGTGATCATGCAACGCACTTACCAGTGTAGCCTTCTTTATATTGTCATCCACGACTCCTTGTGCTTCCCATAGCGCCCTTACCATGAACCATAATTGGTCTAGATCTTCATTCCCTACTCTGAATACCGATAGTTTGATCACACTCGCCAAATTGAACTGTGGTGGTGGCGAAGGTGGGTTAGGTGGAGATGGAGGTGAAGAGGGTGAGACGAGTGGAGGTGTAGGTGGAGGTGGTAAGTGCAGAAGTTGCTACCTTATTACATTGACTGCGCTTCTTGGAGAAACTTTCGCAAGCTCTTCCTCGCTTTCCCGCGAGGGTGGAATTAAGGGACTAGTTTCTAATTCTTCACTACCTCCGCTTCTGTAGGTCTTCCCACTTCACGTAGTCCCAAACATTAATTTATTCGCACAACCCTCTTTTCACACAAGAGCATATTAATCCAAGTGTTCAAAGATTTAATGTACTTACCTCGTGGTCCTTTGAGGAAGCGTCATTCCACCTCACTGTAGCTGACAGTCGTATCTACCTCGAACTTAATGATAAATCCTCCTATAATTCGATCAAGCCAATGGTCCACAACTTGTGTTATCTTATCTCCTGATGCTTCTAGTCTACGCACTAATTCTGGAGTCTGCACGATTGGTTTGTCGAGCCTACACTTTCCCTGACTATCTGCTAGCTTCACAATCCACTCATACAACTTAGAAGGAAAGGATGCAAATAAAATTTTGTGGATTTCTGTATATAAGTAGCACTCCAACCACTGTTCCTTAGATACTCACGGATTCCTGTTTTGCTATGCCGTGAACTCGTGAATCTTCTTGTCCAACCACCCTTCAATTTCTTTCTTTGTTGGATTCCAGTGACATGACATCAGACATCGCTTATGCAGATCCCGGTCTGGCAATGGAACCATTTGTTGGCTTATTGGGGCCTGACCCAAGTTCAAAGATGATTTAGCCAAACAAATCCTAGTACTACTGGCCCTTTCAACAACAACCCACGGAGCGCAGACTGAGGTCTCACTTGAAGTAGTATGGGAGGGTGCTGGAACCAGGTTTCTACACACTAGAGATGTTAGATGAATTTTAGTGGTTCGCAGATTTTCCCCACAGACACATTGCTACGCGCATCTATCAATACCTCGCAGCCAATAATGCTTCCTTCACGCAGACCTGCTTGAGGCACAATCCGTGTTATTACCCGATCCTTACTATTAACTCGATAATTATATTTATTATTCTTATTCCTTGGCTACAGACTTGACTCTGCCCTGCGCACTTAGCTGCAGGGGTCCGTGCACTCAGCTGCAGACTCTACTTGGCCTCTATGCACTCAGTTGAAGAGCCTCTTCCTACTACTACGGCCCAAGACACTTAGACCTTCACTCTATGCTTTCTATCTTCTAGACTCCATTTGTTTTCATCTATCTCTAATTATCTTTACAACTTAGAGCCTCACTCTATCTATACAATCCCATGGTTCGCGGACCATGGGTAGGCTGACAATGCATTACAAAACTTAGGGCAAACAACGCTATGACTCAACATACATTTCATGCTCCGCACCAGCAATTCGTGGAGTATTTATGTTAGGGTCCAACCCTAACCCCCTTATTTATGTAATAGGATCGAGTCATAGTTATAGTTAACTAAAGAGACAATAAAGCCCATATTAATAATTGTAAGTGGTTAACCCGCATTTAATGAAGGGACCACAATTAGTTGCAAATGGGCCATGGTATTAGATAGATGGTATTAATATGAGCCATGGTATTGCCCCATGGTATTGCATGTATGAATCTTATATAAAGGATTGAGACTCCCCTCGAGGAGCATCGTGTCTTATTTTGTAATTGAGCTCAGCTCTATTGGAGGTTGCCCCCTCGAAGAGGCAAGTGAACATTGCTTTCTGAATAATAAAATACTTGTTGCTATTTCTCATTGTTCTATGTTCTGGGTATATTTATTCACATACTTGGTATTCTAGTATCGTCTTGTAGGTTTGGAGCATAACAAGTGGTATCAGAGCGCTTTCCAGGGCCGGTGGGATCTCCAATTTTTAGCAATTTTTTTTTTTTTTTGGCTAGAGACGTGTTTCGGCGTCTTTAAACCACGAGATCTGTCATTGAGCACATGAACCTACGGATTTGGGGAGGCATGCACAAGAAATACAAGAGGTGGTCATGCTTGTTGGACTCCCTTGTAAACCTTGTGGGTACCCCTTCGAGTAGTAGCACATTAGACATAACCACGCACAAATTGTCTTCCAAGTACCCTCTGGGTATATCAGAAGCCCCCTAGCTCCCTTGAAACCTCGCCATAGATAAAATATCAGCTGTCTTACTACTACAGTACACTGAGAACAACACTCGGAGAGATTACTCGCACGTAAGATAGGGTAGTCAGGTTGTACGGCTAAGGGTACGGTTGATCCTCCTTGGTTAGTGCCCTGAAAAATTTGGCCGAGTACTACTGTCAGACCCTTATGTATATTGTGATCTGTAGCACCTGACACTCCTGAAGACCATAGTTCCCTTCTCTATCTCTAAATCACGCATAATCTTTGCCAAATCAGATCTCGCAGGTGGGGTTTTTTCGCAGTAGTAGCAATCAGTTCCACCATTCAGATCTAACAGATTAGCCATTTAGATCTATCAGATCCATCAAGATCCATAGCAACAATTAGTACTGCCATTCAGATCTATCAGCTCAGTCATTCAGATCTATTAGATCCACCAGATCTGCCATCCAAATCTAGCAGTTTGGGCTTTGTAGTCGTCGCAACAATTAGATCCGCCATTCAGATCTGACTAATTGTGTGGGTTCCTATACTTGGGTGTGATTTTCATAGGACTTTGCGCAACATTGAAATTTCTGGGATTCGGCTACTGCAGTATTCCTAAGCAAGGAGTAAAAAGATAAAAAGAGTTTGAGACCCCTCGGGACGCTTATTGGAGACTTAGCCCATAAGAATCAGGTCGATGAGCTGAGAAAGGTGGTACCATTCAATTGTTAGTGCCAAAAATTTCAGGCAGTCCCAAATTTCAAGTACATCGGATTGGTGCATGGTACAAACTAGAGCTCAAGCTATGGTCAATGAGAGGATTGACAACCTTGAATTTCAATTGAAAGATGTCATGTTGCAGCTGAAGAACTTAAATGAAACACTCTCAAAGGGCAAGGTGGAGGAACGCGCAGAGGCATATATTGGCAATGAAAACATTGAGGGTGAGTCTAGCCAGTCTCTTCACCTCTTTGGCACCCACCAACAATCCCATCCACGACCACCCAAGCTGGACATGTATAAATTTGATGGCTCTCACCCAGTCGCATGGATAGCACAAATGGAGCAACATTTCACACTGAATTACATCCTGGATGATGCGACTTAGCTTAGTGTGGGTATCATGTACTTGTACAGTGAAAGGTGGCAATGGTGGCAATGGCATCAACGTTGCTATGGAAGGCTCTTGACTTGGCAGACATTCAAAAAATATCTTACGGATCGCTTTGACTAGGACTCTAATTTTTTGGGTCGTCTCACTAAGCTTCGACAGACAGGAACAATGAACGAATATATTACAGCCTTTGAAGCCTTAGCTTTCCACACTGGAGGTCTACACGATGAGTTTTACGTGGAATGTTTTGTCAGTGGTCTCAAAGAAGCCATACAAGGCCACGTCCGACTGCACCACCCTAGCTCACGGTTGAATGCTTGCAGGATAGCTCGTGAAGTAGAACATGCGTTAGCGGCCGAATCCAATCGCCCAAATTTCATCACCAAGGGTCGCCCCACACAAGCTCAAAGAACTACCCAAACACTCAAGGTTCAAAAGGTGTCACCAGTAGAAATGGTGGAAAGAAGAAAGCAAGGATTGTGTTACTACTGTGATGAGAAATACTCCCCCGGGCATAAACGCAAGGAGGCTAGAGGAGGAAGAAGAGGAGGAAGAAGAGGACAACCAACAGGACAATGTACCTGAAGAACCAGTTATCTCGCTGCATGCTTTGGTAGGGATTTCTTCTCCCCAAACTCTCAAAATCAGAGGTTTTATTAAGCATTGCCCAGTAGTAGTTTTGATTGATAATGGCAGTACACATAGTTTTATCCATCAAAGAGTCACGAAAGAAATGCATTGTTTTGTCCGAGCAGTTTCTAACTTCCAGGTTCAAATTGCTGATGGGAGGACAATGAAATGTGAAGGCCACTGTGAAAATGTCAAACTTCAAATGGGAGATTATCAGTTAAAGACCCACATGTTTTCCATACACATGGGAGGGTGCGACATTGTCCTAGGTGCTGAATGGCTACACTTGGCCCAATCACAATGGATTTCTAGGAGTTATATATGAGCTTTAAGCAGAACAATCACACACATACCCTCCAAAGACTCCAGGCAGGAGCTCCCTTTATCATCAGCTCACACTGGATGGAAAAATTGTTAAAAAAGGGCCACCATGGAGTTATAGCCCAATTTAATGCCATCTAGGCCTTCGAACCCAATTCTCTTCATATTCATCCTGAGATGCAACACATCTTGAACAACCATTTGCCAGTCTTTGACAAGCCTCATGAGCTTCCACCCTCGAGAGGGGAACATGATCATAGCATTACTTTGGTCCCAGGGGCCCAACCACCAAATGTGCACCAATATAGATATCCATTCACCCAAAAGAATGAAATTGAAAAAATAATCAAGGAACTCTTGGAAGCAGGCGTCATTCGTCCCAACATTAGTCCTTATTCATCACCGGTGGTCTTGGTGCTCAAGAAATATGGGGAATGGCGTATGTGTCTAGACTTCAAGGCCCTTAATAAGTTGACAGTCAAAGATAAATTTCCCATCCCGGTTGTCGATGATTTGTTGGATGAACTAAATGGGGATCAATTCTTTACTAAGCTCGACCTTCGCTCAGGCTATCACCAAACTTGCATGAAAGAAGTCGACATTCCAAAGACTGCTTTCCGAACTCATGAAGGCCATTATGAGTTCTTGGTCATGCCATTTGGTCTTTGTAATGCCCCATCCACTTTTCAGAGCC
>APFE030773388.1:179533-207633 GCA_000404065.3 Pinus taeda
GCCTCAACCAAAGACCTTGAAGAGCTTGAGAGGATTTTTGGGTCTCACAGGCTACTATCACAAATTTGTTTGCAATTATGGTCGCATTGCTAGGCCCCTCACTCAACTCCTCAAGAAAAATTCATTCCTTTGGAATGATGAAGCACAACATGCCTTTACAGATCTCAAACATGCCATGTGTTCCACTCCAGTCTTAGCACTACCCGAATTCACCAAATCTTTTGTGATTGAACGTGATGCTTCTGGTATGGGTATTGGGGCTGTCTTAATACAGGAAGGTCGACCCTTGGCCTTCACGAGCCAACAACTAAGTGGGAAGAATCTGGGACAAACTACCTATGAGAAGGAGATGATGGACATCTTACATGCAGTAGATACCTGGTGACCATACTTATTGGGGCGACGTTTCCAAATCCACACAAACCATCAAAGCCATAAATATTTTTTGGAGCAATGCCTATCCTCACGACAAAAAAATAAATGGCTCACCAAAATGCTGGGATATGATTATGAGATAATTTACAAGAAAGGGCGTGAAAATAGCCAATTTGAGGAGGAAAGTACCATGCTCTCAATTTCCCTTCCCATTCCAAAATGGATTGAAGAGGCTCGCAAGGACTCATTTTCACATCCCTGGCTCTCCCAACTTATTAATCAATTGCAGGTGGATCCAAATTCCACAGTGGGCTACTCGTGGCAGGATGAGATTCTTCGCTACAAGGACAGAGTCGTAATATCACCAACATCCACCCTCAAAAGCCGCATTTTGTCAGAGTTGCACTCATCTCCCACTATAGGACATTCAGGCTTTCAGAAGACGTATGCTCGCACTCAAAGATCATTTTTTTGGACAGGCATGAAAAAGGTCATTCTTACTTTTGTAGCTGAATGTGACATCTGTCAATGCCACAAAGGAGAAACAGTCAATCCCCAGGCACATTACAACCATTGCCCATCTTGGCCTCAATTTGGATGGAGGATTCTATGGATTTCATTATGGGTCTTCCAAAGTCAGGAAACAAGTCAGTCATCATGGTGCTTGTGGACAGACTTTCTAAGTATGCTCATTTTTGTGCCCTACCCCACCCTTTTACACTGACTTTGGTTGCTCAATATTTCATGGATCAGATCTTCAAATTGCATGGCATGCCCACTTCCATTGTGTCTGATCGTGACCCGATCTTCACCTGTAGCTTTTGGTAGGAACTCTTCCGGCTACAAGGTACCCAACTACAACTCAGTGCTTCATATCATCCACAAACTGATGGTCAAACTGAAGCAGTCAACAAATTTCTAGAGACCTACCTTAGGTGTTTCACTTTAGAAAAGCAACATCTCTGGGTACAGTGGTTACCTCTAGCCGAACTGTGGTATAACACCAACTATCATGCCACCACTAAATGACTCCATATGAAGTAGTTTATGGTCAACGCCATCCTTCCCCTACTTATATCAAGGGATGCTTGAAGGTACAAGCAATGGATCAACTCCTACAGAACTGCACAACCATGCTGGCACACCTTAGAGAGAATCTTCATCAAGCCCAAAACCGCATGAAGCAACAGGCAGAACAACATCGCTCAGAACATCAATTTCAAGAAGGGGATCAAGTATTTTTGAGGTTGCAACCATATAAGCAAACATCACTCAAAGACAAGGGTTGTTAGAAATTATCTCGAAAATTCTACGGACCGTATCAAGTACTTCAACGCATTGGAGAAGTCGCCTACAAGCTAGATTTGCCACCCACTGCAAAAATCCATCCAGTCTTCCATGTCTCATGCCTCAAGAAAGTGATTGGGAACCGTTGCAGAGTTCAAACTAGTCTACCTGAAGTGGATGAAGAAGGGTCAATCTGGCTCCAACCTGAAAAGGTTCTTGACACACGAGAATGGCACCTACGTGGCCGCACGATCAAGGAAGTCCTCGTCAAGTGGAAAGACACCTCTCTGGAAGATGCAATTTGTGAACCAGCCACTATACTTCAGCAATTTCCATAGCTTCAGCCTTGAGGACAAGGCTATTCTTATGGGGGAGGGCATGTTAGGGTCCAACCCTAACCCCCTTATTTATGTAATAGGATCGAGTCATAGTTATAGTTAAGTAAAGAGTCAATAAAGCCCATATTAATAATTGTAAGTGGTTAACCCGCATTTAATGAAGGGACATAGTTAGTTGCAAATGGGCCATGGTATTAATAAGAACCATGGTATTGCCCCATGGTATTGCATGTATGAATCCTATATAAAGGATAGAGACTCCCCTCGAGGAGCATCATGTCTTATTTTGTAATTGAGCTCAGCTCTATTGGAGGTTGCCCCCTCGAAGAGGCAAGTGAACATTTCTTTCTGAATAATAAAATACCTGCTGTTATTTCTTATTGTTCTATGTTCCAGGTATATTTCTTCGCATATTGGGTATTATGGCATCGTCTTGCAGGTTAAGACCATAACACTTTACAACATTATTTGACCAAAAATCAGGCTTTGAGCCCCAAAACATCCTGTGGGAGGATTCCATGCCCAAAAAAAATGCACAGTTTCGCAAGTGGGTGACTACACATTGCGTAGTCTTAGAGGCCAATCTTGGGTCTTGCCTCTTGAAGATGCGAAATGCGTAGTTGGGGAGGGAAAATGCTAGCCAAAATTCTGCAGATTTTCTTGGGAAAGAGATGGAAAAGTGATGTATCTAAATGATAGTGCAAGAAAGAGTGAATATATAACTAAGGGTAAGATATATAAGTAATAATAAAGTGTAGAAAAACAAACATGCACAAGAAGATGTCGTAGCGACGACCTCTAGTGGAAAAAACGAGACGTTGATGCGATACTTGTAAAAAGTGAATGACAAACTAAACTAACACTTGCATAAGTTAATAACAACTAAAGAGACAACATACATGGAAAGAAACAAGTAAAACAACACTCACAAAAGCAAAATGAAAAAAAAAGTGACAAAAAAGCGATAAAAGACGTCAAAAGAAAAACTCACTTGGAAAAGTGCTGCAAACTCCACCAAAGGCTCCTTGATCTCACTAGGAAGGCTACAGATCCAAAACCAAATGTGGAGATGATCTATAATGGCATCTATTATATATGTCTATGCTAAGATTGGGTTTATGACACGCATGCCAAAAATCAAGGAAAAAGGACGACAAAAATTCTCAAATATCAACTTGTGCCACTCTTTGAGAAACTAATTGTCCACTCCCTATTTTCTAGGATTGATTTTTTTATTTTTTTATTTTTTCTTTTCCGAGAAATTGGCCATTTATAGTGTTAAGAAGGATTGCGAAATTCCCAACCATAAAGGACTGGGCATTTCCTTGCCTCAGTGAATTGCGTTGCTTTTGAGCTCAAGGTTGGCCTACCTTTCGAGATTGTGAAGTTTATGAGCTTAAGTATGGCCTGCCTCCTAAGATTTCGTAGTTCCAAAAGGGAAGATCGACAATGATGCAAGGTCAAGGAATGATATGGCTTGTGTTTGAAAAGGTTTAGATCGGGGTCAAAACAAGACATTGCACACACTTCATGGAAGGATAAGTATTTACATAGGCATGAATACTTGACGACAGTGAACGATGAGCTCCTGTGGATGGACTAAGGGTAAAAAATCAAAGCATGGGAAATTTTTTGGAGGGGGTTGTAGTAGCTACAACACTTGGCGACACACCGGTAGAAATCCAGCTCTCTGTATGGATCTTACCATATGTAAACCAGGTCTAGTTCTTCAGGAAGTATTGTTCATTTCATTGATCGCCATAGATTCTTTACTTATCTTAATTAAAGGATATAGTCCCTACCATTCTCTTCATCGGTGATACACTAATAGAGACAAGTAAACTCAACTATTTCGATTATGGATGAGGAGTATCTAGATGCAAAAGTGAAAAAGGATTGTCAGAGTCTTGGTTTTCATCTCTAGTGTTCCTCTGCTGCCAGTAGGCTTGGAAAGTATCCCGACGAAGACTTCAAGAAAAAAACATTGTTATGCTGCCATCAAGCTTGGAAAATACCTTGATGAATTCGCTTGCTTCATCTCCCTGTATAGGAAGCCTTTCTGTTCTTTCTCCCTTTATTTATTTTTTTTTATTTCTTCATAGAACTGTGCATCATAACTTATTTATTTCATGGAGCAGAAGAGGGAACCTGACTTATTTTTTTTTAACAAAGTCGGTTACTTTTATATTATAAAATTCAGAACCAAAGGTCTATTACATAGTTATCAAAGGTGGGGGCAAAGAGGGTCAAAACCGGGTACGCAGACCCAAACTCCTCGATGCTACCTCTGTGACTGCAATTGAAAAGAAAACGGCTATATTGCCTGACAAACACACCACCTATCCTACGAAATTGACAAACCATAGCATCTTAAGAGAGTTTCTGAGTGGCTGAATCATCCGGCTGTGGGTTTCTCCTGGCACTGATTCTTGTGGATGTCTCAGCTTGATGGCTCTGAGTGAGGGATCTGATCTGCTGCACTGCTTCCTCCAGGTGGCTGCATCTTCCTTTCAAATTTTCGATTTCTGCCTTCTGCTTCTCAAGTTTTTTCCGCTTTGACCTGCTATCCGCTTCATAATCTTCCTTCAACTCATTGAAATGCTTAACAAAACTATTGATCATGACTGTATGGGCTTTTCACATGGTGCATTCTCCGCTGAAGAGCCTGTCTAGGTTGATTGCTGGAGCATTTGGATTCTGCTGATCCTGGTTGTCTGCCATGTTTAACCAGTTACAAGAAAAAGGACCGAAATGGAAGAGATGAGGGACCTGGAGCAGAGGATGGTTTGGGAGAAAAGCGCTGGAGCGGAGGATTGAGGATAGAAGATAGGAGGGCGGAGAGCACTGAGTGAGGTGGAAGATAGCCTGCGAGAGTGAACCCGCACCACTGCAACTGTCAAGGCACCAAAAATCAGTAACAAATAAAACTACAGAGCAAAATCTATCCTTTACCAGATTCGGGAAGTGCTGCACTGGAACTTCATACAAGATGACCGCTTCAGGAAGGAGCCTTCGAACGGAGAGATCACTAAGATGGAGCCGATTGATGAAATGCACTGCAAGGAGATTCGTAGCAATGCCACGATTTATAGGGATAGAGATCTTGTCATGAAGCGTCGACCAGTTCTGAGCGGATCTAGCCTTGGGAAGGGAGAGATCCTCAGAGGTGATATTTCTGATAAGAAAACACTTGCAGAGGGGATGGTCTCGGTCACATGCCCTGAAGATGGCGGCGATTCTCAGGGGCTGGGTCACGAGGGTCTCGTGCTTGGTGATCGAATCCAGATTCAGAGAGATGATTATAGTCCTTCGCTGCTAGGTTTGAATCCCGAGAGGATATGAAAGGGAGGAAGGGGATTTGGGAGATGGACAGGTACCGATGAAATGATTCCTAAGGTGACTTATGTGCAGAAGCAGAGGGGTGAGGAAGGCCTGACTAAGGGATAGCTCTTTCATAAACCTCATCGTTCTCTTTAACCTGACCTGTCTTCCTTTTTGTGGCCTTATTTTCTTGTCCATCCACCTCTATGTTATTTCCTCTTAGGACATGCTTGAAGGTTACCTCGTTGATGTTTTTTAGAGTCTCCATTATCCTAATTTTAATGCTTTTTAGAGCCACTTGCTTGAAGTCTTTCCCAGAATTCAAGGCTGCTATGATGATTGCAGAATCGCCCATGATAAGAAGGTTTTGGAGGCCTAGCTTTCTGGCAATTGAGGTCCCCAGGAGGAGGCTGTAGGCCTCCGCCTTATTTTTTGTCATGCTGCCTAAACCCCATTCATATTTGACTATGGTTTTCCCCTGAGCATCCTTGATTATGCCACCGGTTCCAGCTTGACCCGGGTTATTTTTTGAGGCGCCATCGAAGTGGAGGGTAGGTCTTTTTTGCTTATGTATCCAGTTGTTGACTTCTTCCTTAGTTCCCCTCAGCTTCCACTCCAGATTTCCTCTTCCTTTGAATTCGGTGTTTTGATTTCTTGTATCATACTTGAATTTATTTATCCACTCCTTGAGGCTTGCATCTGTCATTTCCTGATCTGCTTGGCTTATCCCATTTGTTTCAATGGTCTCAGTGACTAGAGCGATCATTTTAGCAATAATCCTGGAAATGTCTGGCTTTATGTTGTTGAAAATGCAATTGTTTTTGGCAATCCAGATCTGCCAGCATAGGTTTGAAGGGATGCTATTCCATGTCCTTGTAGCTAGGTTCTTTTTTTTGTTAGCTTGAGGAAGGCTATGCTCCCATCTTTTCTGAAGGAGGGTAATTTGGCTGGGGAGATCTCCTATGGCAATAGGACTGATGATATGATTCCAGTAGGCCTTAGCAAAGGGACACTCTATGAAGAGGTGACTGCAGCTTTCCTCCTCCTCCCTACACATGAAACATATTGAGGGGCCATGGATGCCCTTCTTCCTTAGGTTTTCTGCAGTGAGAATTTTCCCATGAAGGAGGGTCCAATTGAACAATTTGACCTTTGGCAGACATTCCACTTTCCAGACTGCTTTGTGGAGAGACCAACTGTTAATTGCAGAAGCGTTTTGGAGGACTCTGTATCCCTCCTTGACCGTGTAGCAGCCTCCATTTGGATCCCAAACGAACTTGTCCTCTGCCAAACAATTTGTAGGTGCAGAGCCAGTGAGAGAAAGCTTGAGATCATTCCAGGTGTTTCTGAGGTCATTGGGGAGGGCGAGGGATTTCCAACCTTTCCAGCAGTTTTGATCCCAGAGAGAGATGTCATAGAGAGTTTTGATGTTTGCCTCCTTTATCCATTGTTGCAGAGGCCCGAATTTTTGAAGAGAACCTCTAGCCTCCGAGCCCATAATTCTGTCCTCCCAAATGCTTATCTCTTTCCCATTGCCCGGAGCGCGTGAGATATGAGGTTTGAATTGGGGGAGAGATTTCTTAATCAGCTTCCACACTGGGGTGCTTTGCCTGTCGATAATGGGTTCTTTGATGATATTACTGTTGGCCCCATTCAGGTATTTTCTCTTGATGATCTCTGTCCACCAAGCTCCACGCTCACTGAGAATCCTCCAAATTAGTTTGAAACCCATAGCCATGTTTGCTAACCTTGGAACTCTTACTCCTAGGCCTCCTTTTGCTAAAGGGAGAATGAACTTACTCCATTTGACCAAGCTGAACTTTTTTGTGTCATGCTTCCCTCCTTGCCACAAAAAGCTTCGTATTATCAGCTCCATGTGCTTATGAATGCTTGCTGGAGCAAGAGTGGTGGCGAACTGATAGATTGGGAGGGCTGAAAGGATGGCCTTTATGAGAATTGTTCTGCCTGCTAAGTTAAGCCAATACACTCCCCAGCTCTGAAGCTTCCCTCTCAATTTTTCAATTAATTTAACCCATATCTCAGATTTGATCGTTTCCTTGGCTAGAGGTAGCCCCAGGTACATAAAGTAAGACCAATTCCCTTGGGCAGGGATCTCCATGATTAAGGAGATTCGCTGGGTTATATATCTTGGAACATTCCAAGTGTAAATCATACATTTGTTGTTATTTAATTTGCCTCCAGAAGCTTGGAGGAAGAGGTCCAGCGTTTCCTTGAACCTTCGGGCCATAAGGCTTGAGGCGCCACCGATAAGGAGGGTGTCATCAACAAATAGAGAGTGGTTAATCCCTTTGGACCCTCGGACAATATCGATCCCTGTTATTTCCTTTTTCCTTCGTTTGTTCTCCAAATGCAGGCTTAGAGTTTCAGCCATGATGATGAAGAGAAAGGGAGACAGCGGGCATCCTTGCCTCAGTCCTCTTGAGCTTTTGAAGGCGATACCGGGCCTGCCATTGATGAGGGGGGCAGTCTAGTTGGAAGAAATGCATTCCATGATTCTGCTTATGAAGTGTTCGGAAATACCAAAAGACTTTAAGACGGCCTGGAGGAATGTATGACTAACCTGATCAAAGGCGTTCGCCATATCGAGTTTGATGATCATTCCCTTTTCCTTCCTTGACATGCTGCTGTGGATTGCCTCCTGTATGAGAATTACATTATCCGTGATATGCCTCCTGGGGACGAAGCCACCTTGGTTTTCAGAGATGAGAGAAGAGAGAATTTTTTTAATCCTGTTTGCCAAGATTTTAGAGATGATTTTGTAAGATACATTGCACAATGATATAGGGCGAAATCTATCAAAGGGTTGAGGGTTAGGGTCTTTGGGGATCAAAGCCAGATGGGAGGATTTGATGCTGCTGCCCATTTTGCATTTGGTGAAGAAGTTTTTGGCCATTCTTGTATAATCCTTCTTGATGATTTCCCAGTGTGATCTGTAGAAGGCCACTGTGAAACCATCTGGTCCAGGGGCCTTGTCCATAGGCATGCTGTGCAAAGACCATTCAATTTCCTCCAGCGTGATCTCCTTGTCCAGGTCTGCATTTTGGGCTTCTGAGATCTTGTTCTTGATTATACTCAGGAAGTCCGGATTTTCCAGGTAATGAGGATCAGCAGTTAAGAGAGTTTTGTAATGTTGGGACGCTGCCTCCTTGATCTTCTCTTGTTCTGTTACAACCCTTCCATCAACCATTATCCTTTCAATGTTATTCCCTGCTCGCCTTAATTTGAGATTATTATGGAAGAAGGAGGTATTTTTATCACCATATTTGAGCCAAAGGCAGCGTGATTTTTGTCTTTGCTCTTCCTCTTCCAATCGATTCTGATTGTACAGTTCCTTATACAGTTCGTTTTCTGCTCTTTGGTCATCTTCACTAACTTGGACGTTCTCCTTTTCTTGACTCCACTGATTTAGTTTCTCTTGGAGGTCGATTTTCTGTTTTCCTTGCTCCACTGCGTATTGTCGAGCCCATTGCTTGATGGCGGTCCTTAGAAGTTTAAGCTTGGTTTCCCAAATGAAATGAGGGGATCCCGAGATATCCCTTGCCCATTGTTCCTTTATCAGATTTCTGAAGTCTTGTCTGCTATTCCATGATTTGTTATATTTGAAGGGGAGGGGTCCCAAATTTTCCCCTTTGTCCAAATGGAGGGCCACTGGTTGATGGTCTGAGATGAAACCTTGGATGATTGTGCTTTGAATTCTTGGAAAGTTAACCAGTATTCTCTCCTGAACCAGTATCCAATCCAACCTCTCTTTGATGTTGTTTTTACCTGTCCTCTTATTTGACCATGTGAAGCGCCCCTTTTTGGGAGGAATGTCAACTAGATTGTGAGTTTGAATGATTTCTTCTAATGCCTCTCTTGAGGAGTCAGCATAGAAGTTCCCTCCTATCTTCTCTTCTGCACTCCTGATTAGATTCAGATCTCCTCCCAGGAAGATGTTCCTTCCTTGGGCAGTCAAAAGGTCTAGGGAGAGTGACTCCCAGCAAGAAGCTTTGTCTCTGAAGTGGGGAGGAGCGTAGACATTATATATAGAGAATTCTTCTGCTGTGACTGAGCTTTGCATGTCTAACCTGATCCACCATCTGTTCTGCCTGTGGTCTTTGAGTTTCCATTTCCTTTTGTCCCAAATTGTCCCTATTCCGCCTGAAGTTCCCATTGCACTTATAGCTATACCTTCATAGTTTCTACTTCTTTTCATGCTGGTTTGGAATTCTTGGTCCGTTATTTTGGTCTCCTGGAGTAGGAGGAAGTCTGGATGTTCTAATTTAATAAGATCTCGGACTGCATTGGCTTTTAGGGAGGATCCCATCCCCCTACAGTTCCAAGAGACCAAATTCATCATTTACCATTTTTGTTGTAGGCCCCAGATTTCTCTTTCATCTTCTCTCCGCTTCCTTTGGTCTTGTCTAAATATGAATCCATTGGCTGCTGAGTCCCCGTGGCCATTTCTTTGGCCGCCAGCTCATCCCTTATCTCTTTGTTTGACTTCCTTCCCGCTTTTCTTGGTGGGTCAGTGGTGGTGATGTTTTCTTTTGATTTGTTCCTAGTAAGGATTCTTCCAACTGATGGGATGGGGGAGCTCTACCGAGGAGAGGAGGGGGTTTCCATGGTGCATTTCGGAGAGGGGGGAGGGGAAGGGGGTTCCTCTGTAGACAGAGATTCGAAAGGATTGGTGGACCGAGGGGAGGAAGGGCCAGCACTCGAGGGCTGGGTGTGGGGGATGAGAGGTTCAGAGGGGGGTTTTGAGGATGTTCCTGGAGGGGGATTTGGTTTTTTCCTCTTAACAGTTTCCCATGCTTCTTCTGGTGTTTCTACAGTGTTATTTGAGTCTAAAGGTTTAGATTTACTGCATCTATTAGCAAAATGTCCGTATTCATGACATACCTTGCATTTGAATGGCAGCTGCTCGTAGTCCACTTGTTGTATGTGCGTCCACTGGTCGACTTTGAGTTTGATTGCTTCAGGGAACCCTTTCCCCAGATCCACTTCAACACAAATCCGGGCACATGCGTGCATGTTCTCCTTTGGCTCCGATCTATCAATGTATTTCCCCACAGCGTTCCCTATGGCTCTGACTGATTCATCTCCCCAGCAGTGAAGAGGCAAGTGGGGAAGGCGAACCCATACCGGAACAGCGTTGGGGACGTCCATCTCAGGATCGAAGTCGGGGGTCCATCTATTGAGATAAAGACCTCGAGTGTCCATGAAGTAAGGCCCGTTTCGGAAGATGAGATTGCGATCCTCTACAGTCTCGAAGAGGAAGGTGAAAAACCCCCTTCCACAGAATCTTATTGCTATCTTTCCTTGAACCATCGCGTTTCAATTTCTCTCTACCCAACGTTGAACAGTGCGGGGTGAAGGCCATAGCCCTGTGAACTGGCCAACCAGGCCTCTTTCTGCAAGAGCAACAACTGATCTTCTTGGTAGGGCTGGGGGGAGCGAGACTTCCGGAATTTCATCAAGTTTTTTAATGAACTTTGAGGCTGAAGGGCGTATTTTCTCCGAAGCATTCTCAGGGATGAGAAAAGCGAAGGACTTCATCAGATCATCTAGATCCCTGAAGGGGGGATCCATGGCAGGCCGAGGCTCAGCGCAGCAGGCGCTCCAGTGGAGGGTTCGAGGAGGGCAGCAGGCCCTGGAGAAAGAAGGGGCAGGAGCCCAGATGGAAAGCAGGGGGGGAGGCAGCCCAGCAGCCGTGCTGCCAGGCGCGGGCGCTCAGAGGGGGATCAGGATCGCAGCAGGGTGCAGGCAGGGTCGCGCTGCCAGGCAGGGTTCGCGTTTGAGGGATCCTGACTTATTGAGAGTAGAAGATGTTGTCCCTTCAGTGAAGGATATTTATACACCTATGAAATAAAATTCACTTGTTAAAATTTCCTCCCCTCCTTACTCTACTCGACTTAGTTAACAAGGTAAAACCAGCTAATCATTGAAAAACCGATTAGAGTAAGTGGCACTGTTTATAGATTTAAGAATCATAATTTCAATAAGGTTCTCTATGAGAAAGAATGAATTTTCCATGAGGGTATTATCGACTAAAAGACACAAGGCCCACACAAAGAGAGGGAATGAATAGATAACCAAGCATTGGCAGTAGCACAATTTCCCCTTGAACTTTACCATGCTTGCTTTGAAACTAAGCACAATCTCATGTGGAATTTATTTTTAACGTAAAGGAAAGAAAATGGGAGGGCAGAAAGAAACTCAAAACAAAAAAAGTAATAAGCAAAACTACCTATACTCCTAAAATAATAGAGAATAGGTCATTCTTATGTAAAATGAAACTTCTAGTGTAACCATCAAAGCATAGACTGACATATATAGGCGAGAGAATCAAGAGAAACAAAGATTTTTCAGGAATAACACGAAATGCTGCAACATACGAAGACTGAAAATGCAAGCAAAAAATGAAACAAGAAAGCACATGCAAAACATTATGCTAATCCATTGTGGTGTTCATTCACATCACAACAAGCTATCACGCGAAAGTTTTCTTTCAAACTTTCAATATCGACAAACATAAAGAAAGTAAGAAAACTTACATTTTGTAAACAATCTTGCTAGGTATGACTCCTACAATGATTGAGTGATCAGATCATGTAAAATAGATGGACGACGTGAAACTCATGAAACAAATTTATTTTCAACTTGCATGGTTGATGGATGAGGATTATTGAAAGAGAAAGTAGTATCCTAATCATAATTGGAACTAACATCAAGAATGCGAGAACCTAACATAACCATCAGTGTAGGCTGAAGTGCCTCAAGAGCATTGTGGTAGTTCCAAGATGATAGAAGGTAGATCATTGAAGATTGGTGGCTTAGAAAAACTGACAATAGAAAATACAAACTTGTTATTAGATGAGTCGATGAATAAATTACAACATCCATGATCATAAATTCCATTTTCAGGAAGAAAGGCAACCTCATGATCTAATGAATCATAGAGAGGGTGATATGGAAACAAATGAATTTCACTCTTTGTTTCTTTAAAATGATCAGATGATGGATGGGAGAGATTAGAAAGAGAATATTTTTCATCTCCCTGTTCAAATGCAAAGCTAATATTCCATAAGCCCTAAGTGTGATTAAAATTAACATAGTTAGAAATTGGTTATTCGAAAGATACAATAGGCATGACAAAATCGTGGAAGATGTCAAGATAATGAGGGAGAGTTGAGAAAGGAGAAACACATATTTTCATTGCAGATTCTTGTCCAGAAGCAGAGTCCCACACATGTTATTATAAATTATATTTCAAGTTTGCTGTTCAATACTAAATCCATCCTAAACTTGATCCTCATGAACATTGGAAGAAACAATTGAAACATGTCAATATAACAACTCAGAATTAGGAGGACCAAAGGAACCAATAGAAGGAGGTTTAGGAGAAAGAACATCACTAGTAAAATAAAATTCATACTCAAATTTCTCCAACCTTTGACTGTGGCGTGGGAAAATATGGTAGTATATTAATGGATGAACTCTCAAGTTATCCAACCTCAACACACGTAAATGGAGCTATCTGATGAGGAGAATATCAGGAGTCACTTGGAACAACATCTTCCTTCATCACATATTTATGACATCCATAAACATCGTATGTTGGGAGACTTTCGAAGGATTCGTATTCTGTTGGAGTCATCAAAATATTAAAAATAAATTCAAACTTATCTTTCTCGAAATTCCAATTAATATCATCCCCAAAAAATTCAAAACAGAAATAAATGAAAAGATCATTAAATCCTCAAGAGATTCATCATATGATTTTCTAAGATGCATGATTTTATTATAAACAAATTTATAATAATACCTATCAAAGGCATGGTAGATATCCTTGGAAATATGTTTGAAAGAGTGAATAGAAGCGACCAACAATGTGTAACACTATTCTTTAATGCACACTTCAACATAAGGACAAACAACCTATAAGCAATATCGTCACAATGAATTTCATGACGAGTGCAAAATTCAAGAAAGCAAGTTGTGTGTGTTAGTGTTAGTGTCTTCACACTTCCATAGGTGATCAAATTGGTCTTTTGCATGCATATTAGGTGTCTCATTCGATCAGTTGCATTCCATTAGGTCATGGATCAACTGATGGTAGTGGTTTCATGTCAGTTTCCCTCATGACATCCACCTGTTGACCTGTTTACACATTTTTTTAAGTCATTCACAGTCATCCTGTTTCATTTCATCTATAAAAAATAGTCCTAGGGTTTAGTTCCATTAAGTCTTAGGGTTTGTCAGTCATGCTCTAATAAAGAGGTCAACAGGGACATGAAGGTTCATAAAGTTATAAGTTTACTTTTGATATGCTCAGCAAAGTTTTTCCATTTTTGTAAAAATTTCATGTAATTTAATTGTTTCTATATGTAATAAGCACTCAACAGTTGTTCCTGGTGACAAAGTCAACTCCTGCCATTGCAAAAAGTCAATGTAATAAGTCCACCTGCAAAAAGGCAAAAGTCAGATGTAAGTGAAACAGAGCATTTTGAAAAAGCTATCAAAACTATAGAAGAGTGGGTCTTGGTTAATGAAAAATTAAAGGAGAAAGGTATAAAGGCCATTTCAAGTGTTCTTTTGTTAACTTCATTGTTGAATTGGAGAGCTAAGGAGAGGGGAAAACACGATTTTGAGCTAAAGTAGAGAAACAGAGGCAAGTTTACAATTTTCTCCCTAGCGCTACGTATTATCTCCCTAGCACTACGCATTAAATCAGCGCTACGCACCTATGGCAAGTTTCCAGTGCAAATTTATTTAGGCACTACGCATTAAACTGGCGCTACACACCTGTTGGTATGCGTTGCACATCTGCTGGGAAGTTTAAAATTCATCCATTGGGTTATCAAATCATCTTCTAAGCTACTCAAAGCTCATGCCAAGTAAGTATAGCTTATTATCTTCCACAAGAAAAGCTGTTGCTTGAGTTTTTGAGTGTGATTGTCATTAGTTCATGCAAACCCTATTAGCATTGAGATATCTCTCATAAACCCTATATAAGCTAATCTACCTATCATAAGCCATTCAATATCATTTGTGGCCATTCTCCTCCATTTACAATTATTTTCCCAACTCATTTTCACTTTTCATTACTCAACAAGCTCTATTCCACTAAACCCTAATTTCTACATCAAATCCTAGCCCCAAATTCCCCATTCCTAGAACTCCCAAATCCTACATCCTCATTACACCTACTTCATTAACAAACCCTAATCTCACATTTGAAAACCCTACTCCCTCCCTCAATTCCCCCATTCCTTCATAAATCCTTTACCCTAATTCCTTCAAACATTCACCCTCACCTTACATTTCACTTACTTTATATTTTAAAATCTCTTCATACCCATCTGTTTTCACTACAAACTTCATCACCCATCATATTACCAAAAGCATGGAGAGAGATTCAGATGATGAGAGGAAAGAGGAAACTCTTAGTGATTCTTCCAGAGAAGCTCGTGTGCCAAGAAAGCCACATAAAGGGGGAAATATCATCCGGGAGGAGCCCACCACTCTTACAAAATTTCTTGCTTTCCCTCTTGCTATAGCTAGCTTTAAACACCAGTCTTGTTATCAGTTTTTTGAAATGGTAGAGAGGGTAAAATTTCATCATGAGCTTGCTAGGTTTTTTGTTATCCATCTCCATAATGGCCAGGTGAATATTGTTGGTGTCTCTTTCACCTTGACACCTGCCACCATTTCGAAAGCAACAGGGATCCCTAATGTAGTTGAGCAGTGGAATAAGGGGAAGTATGTGGGTAGAGAACATTATGAGCCTTACATTAAGGTTGGATATCACAGTCAAATCAGCAGGGCTTTTCCTTTCAAACACTTGTAGAACATTTATTCTCCTCTCATGAAACTCATCATCAAGTATTTCACCTGTGAAGGAAGGTTTTCCCGCCTATATGCATATCATATCAGGTTGCTGATGCACTTCACAAGAGTAAGGATGATGAACCTCCCTTACTTTGTATATAGGAATATTGAGAAGATGGCTCACTATGTTCAAAGGAAACCTTTTCCTCAACAACTCAGTAGTATTTACCACTTCTCATTGATCAAAATTGTTGTCTTGCATCAGCTAAGCTTGCTGAACATACCATGGGATACCTTTATTGCCCATGAGATTTTCAAAGGCCCTCAGGTGATTCCATCAGTGTCTCAGGAGGAAGGAGGGCCATCAGGATAGCCAGGTGATCATGAGATTGAGACTACAAGTGTGCCGGTGTTTGTCACCTATGGGAGAGGCACAAGGAGGATTTTTGCTACTACCAAGCGAGTACTATCTCCACTAGAGGTGGAAGGGGTCTCACCTTCTTCACCACACTACAGGAAAATGCTATCTCCACCAGGGGTGGAAGGGGCTTTGTCTTCTTCTCCAGCTATACAGGTTGGCCAGTAGTCATAGAGTAAAGACAAAGGGAAATGGAAAATGCATGAGGAGGGCCCTACTGAAGGGGAAGACATGGATTTTATTTTGATTGAGGAGGATGTCACTAATTTGGGCTCTCAAAGCTCAAGACTCAAGGACATGATTATCAAAGAGAAGGAGGCTGAAATACAAGCCTTATCACTTAACCTTGAGAGGGCCAAATGGATCATCCACTTTCTTGAGCAGGAAAACAAGCAAATGACAGATAAGCAAGCCATTATGAAGCTACAAATGATTAGGGAAGATAGGCAAGAGGCAAAGAAAAGAAAGATCGAGATGACCTCCCTTGAGCAAGAAATCGAGAATGACCGAGAGACATGGTTGGAAAGGGTGAAAATTCACCTTGAGAAGTTTCTTGAGAAAGCTAACAAAGAGAAGAGAATGCTGCACCATATGGCCTATCACTACCTAACACGGAGCAAGATTTGCAAAACAAGGGTAAAGAGGCTAAAAGCTAAGCTAAAAAGAGCTTTAAGGAGAAAAAAAGAGCAAGATAAACTCAAAATCTTGGCTGAAGCATCATTGGCCCATCAAAGCACCTAACAAGGATCATTAATGCCAAATTTCAAGAAATTTGGAGAAAATTTTGTCATTTTTGAATTGGAAAAACAGGTTTTTCCAAGCGCTGCGCTTTTATTGGGGGCATCCATTTGCAAAACAGCTTATAACTTTGGAATCAACATGGAAAAATAAGCAAGCTCAGAAATAGTGAGGAATTTTGGACAATTTCTAGGTCTCAAAAAGGGCAAAAAACACACAAAAAGTGCCCTCTCTACCACTTTTTTGCCACACAGGAAGAAGTCTTGTGAGAATCAATTTTTGGAGGGGAAAGTAATTCAAACTTCAGAAATTCAAGTTATTATAGAAAGTAGACTCAACAATATTTCTAATGAGCTATCCTACACCTGATTTGGACTTTGGGAAGGCCTCCAAAATTTTCCTAGAAAAAGCATTGCGCATTAAAATTTTGGCGCTGCACATTAAATTGATTTTGCCAATTTTGCTTGATTTTCTAGATTTTTCCTAATTTTCTTGGGAGATCACTTTTTCCTCATTTCTTGGTAAATGTAAGCATGGTAAATGATGAATTCAATTTAAATATGGATGAAAATCACTTCATAGGGTAGATACATCAAGTTCCAAGTGGTTTTGAGCTGTAATGAATTGGTTTCCTTGGTTTTAGAGGTAAGTTGTTCCACTGCCTATATCCTATTCTTAGTTTAGATATGGTTGAAACCACCCCTCTTCTCATGGATTAGACCCTGATAGCTAGCATGAGTTGTTTCCTTGCCTATATTATGTATTTTATTAGTCATTTGAAAAGGTTGGACTTTGGTAGAAGTGGTGGCACTCACTGAACATTTGTATCAATAGTTTGGTAAGGAATAAAACCAGGTTTCACAACTATTTTTGTGGGATTCTTGTGACAATGAGTTTATGTATTGTTTCTTCTTTGTAATGAGTTTTTCTCATGTTTTATATGTATCCAAATCCATCTTTCTCTTCTAAAACTAAATGAATCAAGGTGAATAGACAAAATACACTGCTGTGCTTTGTCTTGGGAATGCATTTGGTTTTCATTGCTTTCAATTGTTTGAAGAGGATTCATAGTTTATTTATGCCCTCCTCAACTCCTTAGTTGTCTTAAACTACCATATTAATCCATTTCTAGTACATAAACCCTTGTCTACCTCGCCCCACAGAACATGATTGTATCCTTGAGTTGATTTCCTGAATCCAATCGGCCTTCTCCAATTGATCTAGCAACCAAAAACCTAAAAATCCAATCAAATCCTCTAAGCTACTATACCTAGCTTAAAATCTACATTAAATTTAGTTATCTCAAGCCCTAATTGCCAATATCCTAATTGAGATTGACAAGGAGAGAGCCCTCTCCCGACCTCGTAGGGCTAGCTACCAAGTTAAGCATGGTTTGATGTTACCCTAGACCTGCCTTCCTTCAGCCTGAGGTAGATCTAGGCACTAACAATGTGATCGAGAATAGTTATTCCACCCTTGCCATCAAACTTCAGATAATACATGTCATTGATTATCCCTTTAGTCACTTTCATAGTTGCAGTTCTAGAAAAACATGTTGGTGTTAAGACATGGGAAGAAGCCATTTAAATATAAGGAAAGTTCAAAAAGACTTCATGGGCCCAGCTTGTTAGCTAGCCCTCCTTCTAGCACCAGAAATGTTCACGGTGCTGGACCCACCAACATTCAATGGGTCTCCCCAATATGAAGTCCCAATTATACCTCACACTATTTGGAGTAGGAGCCTCATCCAGAATATGACCTAATTGACAAAATAATGGGTTTTAGTAGTATGCCTTGACTACAATAATGCATAGGATGATGTATTCATGACTTTGGTGAAATAAGTGTATATATATGTGAAGAGTCAAGTGCAATGCATGAAAGGTTCTATTATAACAAAGGGAAAGTGAATGAGTTCATTAGAAGCCTATAATAGTATGCAACTTGAATGGAACACACGAGCATAAAAGGAATCATAAGTTAGCCTACAAAATAGTTCACAAGATAACCATGATTGAAATATACAACAACACGCATTCAACAAGATTTATACTAATGAAAACAAAATAGTTCATAAGTGTTAACATAAATGAAATAACATATATTGAAAACATCACAAGAATAGTCCTACTATATTCATAACACATGCATGAAAACATGTTGACTTTGAGTTTTTATTAAAGTGAAAATCCAAAACATACATATAAAATTTCCAAACCACTAGTCCTAATAGTGGAACATGAAGCCAACATCTGCTCCTCTAAATAAGCTAAGGAGAAGCCAAGGCTCTAAAAAAACTCCCAAGATTCTAATCCTAAGCCAAAATCCCGATCAAAAGCCCCTTACATGATTTATGAGGGTATATTTATAACAAATGAGATGATTGATCATCTCCCCTTTGTGACTCTTAAGCTTCCCTCATGACTCTTTGACTTCCTTCAACCATGACCTTTGGAATTCATTAAAAAAAAGACATTTCACATTCCGCAATTGACACTTGGGATTTCACTTATAATTAATTACAAAATAATATTACAATATGCTCATACCCGTATAAGAAAAAATTGGGTAGAGTCAACTAGACAACCCAATAAGACAAAACAAGTCAATCTTGAGTTTGAGAAAACTCCAGCTCAACAAATTTTCCTTGTAGTTTCTTAGTAATATGGTGGTATCAAGATTTGTACTGTACGATGACTTCCCCAAACTATGTGATGAGATCAGGCTGGAAGTGGACTCTAGCCTCTATTGCCTATGGGTAGACTGCCTTGGAACTAGTTTGAGTTTCCTTCTTCAACAAGAGAAACATGGTATTGATCTTGACAGGGCCACCAATGTACTTTTGAATATTATGCGTGTTGACCTCTATAACTTCCTTGGTGGCAATCTAACTGAGATATTCCAAGTATTCTTCAAATTCCTTCCTAATTTGATTCCTCCCTTTGGCTTCAGTGAGTGAGCCAACTAAAGGGATCTTATGTGACTTCACCATGAAATCCACACTATTGTACAACTATGTGTATGAGGCTTGAATGTTGATGATGAATGAGCCAAGCTGATTGTTAGCCTGGATAAGCATCTGAACCCTTACTTTATATAAAATCAACCTGTTGCGTTATCTTCTTCACCAACTTGGGAGGTGCACCTTTTTACTACATTGACCACTCATGCACAATATCAATTGTTGTATGAACAACCTTGAGAGATTTAGCATTGTCTTTGCACTTCTGTTGCATGTCGTGCAAGCATACAACTTCTTTATGCATGGTGACCAACTCCTCATAGAGGCTTTACATTATCTCTCCCAATGTCGATACTTCACAAAGTATGGATTCCTTGAGTTCTTCTAGATACACCGGCGTGAGAGTTTCTTTCTGGACCTCTGCTTGGAGCTATTCCACTTGTTGCCTTGCAGCCTGTAAGTTCTTTTCCATTTGTTTGTTCTCCGCCATGAGATACTCCATGTTTTACTTGGTAGCACTTGTGAAGGCCAAGTTGGCTACAACAATGGCTTCTGGATTCCCCCTAACATCCATCAATCACCCTTTCTCTAATGAACACAAGAGATGTGAGATCGTCCAGAAAGTGTTTCTTTCTCACCTGTACAATATTCTTTTGGAGCTCATCATAGGCTAGATTGTACATATCCATGAATGGACCATCATAACCAGGAACATTTTCCTCTTCTTTGCTCAGAGCTTGCTCTTCCATCGGAGGCGGGGGAGATTAAATAGTGATTTGCAGCATGCTCGACATGAGATCACCATCTTGGTTTTGCTGCTCCGGTTCCACCTCCATGTCTTGGATTACTATTAGATATTAAATTTCTTGAGAAAGTTCCTTATCCTAAAATTTCTTTTTGTCTTCTTCCAGTAGCCGACTCTATTCCTCTTCCTCGGCTTGCTTTAGTGCTTCTTCTTCTTCTTCTTTCTTCCGTCTTTCTTATTCTTCTTGCCTTTGTGTTTCTTCTCATTCCTTCTCTTCTTGTTCTTCCTTTTGATTCGTCTATGTTCTCTTTCTTTCTGCTGCTATGGCCACTTTCAAGATGATTGGATCTACTTTCCTTTTGCGATTCTGTTCTTCCGCTGGACTGTGCACAACTTTCCACTTTTCCTTTTCGTGCACTGAATTGCACCTCACTGATGGTTCTACTTCTTGAATTTCTTCCGGTTGAGGAGTAACTTGTGATTTACCTGCAAATCTTATTGGTTGGTGGGTCTTAGATGCATTGTAACAATTCCTTATCCTTTCCTCCTTGGGCCTGAAATATGTCCCACTCATCCAATTGAAATTTATCTTTGCACAATATTCTTTGCAAACATTCCTGGGATCATATGGATTGTAATCTATTCAACCAAATGAAAATTTATCTATCTCTTTACCTTTGGTGTCAGCAACCTTCAGATTTTCAATCTCGTACAACTTAATTTGCAAAGAAAGTGTGGGAAAAGGTGCTTTCTTCTTCCTCTACAACAACCCTGATAGCCCTGTGGAAATATGATAAGAAACTTCTTGCATGACCAACTTGTTGGTGGCATCCCTTTGTAGGAGATGTGGATACTTGTGACCACCAAACACTTTGAGGTAAGCGCCTCTGGTGAGGCAAACTAATATGGCAACTCTGACACTGCTTCCATCGCCTCATGTGACATGAAAGGTGGCTCTTCCTCAAATATCATCTTGTACAATGGAATGAGGAAGTGATCTGTCAATTTCTCCATAAATCCTTTGTGGCTGCTATCCACATTATAGGAAATTTAAGCCTAAAAGTGGCCTCCTAAGGAAAAACAATAAAATAATAGTTAAATAATAAAACAAGAGTGATGAATTTTGGAGGGAAAGGAAGAAAACTACTTATTTTAATTGTACTTTTGGCTTATACCCTTATATGTTTACTCAAATTTCAAGTGTAGACACTCATTGGATGAAAAATTAAATTCCACATCCAACGAATACCCATTATGCATACTTTTGAGAAATTCCAAATTGATAAAAATTGTAGATACATTGGAAAAGAATGCTCATCACGCTTTTTAATTTATATACAATTTTTATCAATGCGGGTCTTCTCAAAATTATGCATAATGGGTACTCATTGGATGTCAAATTTAATTCTGCATCCAACTAGTGTCTACACTTGAAATTTGAGTAAACCTATAAGGTGATAAGCCAAAAATACAATTTAAAAAAGTAGTTTTTCTCCTTTTCCCTCCAAAACATTTACATGTACCTCTTTTTAAATTTAAAGGATTTTGATTGGTTTGCATATTATGACATGGAAATTATATGAAAATTTTATGGGCACTTTTAGGCTAAAATTTCGTCTAATGAAAGCATCTTGCAATAAATGTGTATAAAAGGTTCCTTGGGTGTCCAAGTCCAACTCATGCAAGAAAATGAGTCCTGACCACATATTGCATCCAACAAGTAAGAAAACATGTAGAACCTTGCTTGCTTACCCTTGGGAGGGTTCTTGGCATAAGCTACATGGGTCCTCAATTTTTGAGCCAACAAGTTTGACCAGTTAAATGGTTTTCCTTCTTTCACAATATGGTGCAACAAGAATGCCCAACCTTAAGGAAAGGTCTCAATACTCTTATGACCATAGATCCAACAACATAGAACTATCGAGTACTGAAATGCCTTCCTAAGAGATTTGTTCTTGTAAGTGTTGCTGGGTGTCTGGTGAAATTTGGATGGTTCTTTCACCCAACCCTTGATGACATCCTTCGTGATCAAGTAGCTAGTGACTGCATAGAAGTGGGAATCGATGTAGGATCCTGACAAGGAAAAATGATACATATACTGAAAATCATGTGCCATGAAAGAGGCAAGCCTTTTTCCACTGACACTATTGAGAGTCATGACCTTTGTATATGTATGTGGCGTAATCCAGTTAACAATATCTACGCATGGAAAGGATGGATACATACATGCAATCTTTTGTAACCACGACCTTTGGAAATTGATGTAAACTTGCCTGTCTTCAAGATCTATTCTAAAACTACTGGCTGTGTAAACATCTTTCACTGTGTGCCATGTGATGTCTAAATTTCTTAATGAATAATTGAGTATCTGAACGCACTGGCATAGTGGCAGGAACAATCTCAAATATCTCACCAGTGCTTCTTTCCATGGTATCTTTTGAGGCGTATCTCTTGGGTTCCATAATGATAACAACTGATGGAGAGAGATAACCTAAAAAAGATATAGTACTTGTATGACAGAATGTAATCAAAGAAAATCATTCTATTCACCAAGATCAAGGAAACAACTCGCACACTAAGAGGAAGGATTATGCAATTTCTAATATGAAGGTGGGAGATTGGCCTCATGAATTTCACATTATGCAATCTTAACAGTCAAGGAGGTAGCTAGAGGATTGATACTGCATAATGCACATTCTTCACTGGGCAGAGTGAGGGAAAGAAATGCACATTGCCCAGTCTCAGTGGCTAGGGCTGAGGTTGAGGCTTGTGAATATGCAATGCACAGTTAGAAAGCCAGTGACTACAAATTGCATAGTCTCAAAGGCCAAGCTCGAGGCTTGCCTCTTGAAGATGTGAAATGCACAGTTGGGGAGGGAAACTACCAGCCAAAATTACACAGATCTGCCATGGAAAGAGATGGAAAAGTGATAGATCTAAATGATAGTGAAAGAAAGAGTGAATATTTGACTAAGGGTAATATAGATCAGTAAGAATCAAGTGTAGAAAATCAACATGCAAAAGGAAAAACAAACATTCATAGGAAGACACTGTAGTGGTGACCTCTGGTGGAAAAAACAAGAAGCTTATGTGAAACTTGTGAAAAGTGAACGACGAACTAAACCAACACTTGCACAAGATAATAACAACTAAAATGACAACATAAATGGAAAGAAACAAGAAAATCAACATTCACAAAAGCGACAGAAAAAGTGACAAAAGCGAAAATCACCTGAAAAAGCACCGCAAAGTCCACCGAAGGTTCCTTGATCTCGCTATGAGGGCTATAGCTCCAAGATAGAATTTGAAAATGAGCTCTAGTGGCGTCTATTATATAGATCTAGGTTAGGCTAGGGTTTATGACGCACATGCCTAAAATCAAGGAAAATGTGACATTTGGCGGAAAATAAAAAAATAACAACTCGTGCCACTCTTTGGGAAATTAATTGTTCACTCCCTATTTTCTAGGGATCACTTTTTTTCTCTTTTGCTTTTTGATTTTCAGAGAAACTGGCCATTCACATTTCCAAGAAGGATTATGCATTTCCCAACCACAAGGGATTGGGAAATTCCTTGCCTAAGTGAATTGCATAGTTTTTGAGGCTAGGAGAAGATTTTGTGCAGTTTCCGAGCTCAAGGCTAGCCTGCCTCTCAAGATTGTGCAATTTCTGAGCTCAAGGCTAGCTTGCCTTCCAATATTGCACAATTTCAGAGCTCAAGGATGGATTTCCTCCTAATATTGTGTAGTTCCAAAACCTGCAATGCTGCAAGGTCAAGGAAGAAGATGGATTGTTTTTGAAAAGGTTTAGATTGGGGGTTAAAAAAAGACATCTCAAGCACTACATGGAAGGATATGTCTTTACATAGGCATGGATGCTTAACGAGAGTGGATGATGAGATTTTGTGGGTAGATGGGAGGGTCCAAAATACAAGCATGGGAAATTTTTTGGAGGGGGGTTGTAGAAGCTACAACAACGTGGTAGTCATATTTGGCATTTTTGGGCATCAAGAAGGCCCATATTTGAGTGACACATGTCACCTATCACAGGACGACATGTAGCATAGGTGACGTAATCCTGATGGATATATCCAGAAAGAATTAAAGAACTGCACAACTGATGCATTGGGAAAGAGCCATTAGGTAAACTTGGTGGATGACTTAGCCAAGCGACGTTTTTATTGGCTCCCAGTAGAACCAAGAGGAACTTGCAGGAAAGCTAAGCCTGTAAGGCCCAACCCGATGGTTTTTAAAGGGTGTAACTAAGGAAGGCATCAGGAGGAAAAGGGTTGGGACATGGAGGACAGGTAGGTTGGTAGTAGAAGCTAATGAGGAGAAAGCAAGGAGGACCCTTCTTACAACTAATTCGACCAAAGCAAAGTCTAGAAGTTTAAGAAAGAGGGTGACAAGGGAATGCGTCGAGATAGAAGGGATACAGGCTAAGCCCTAACCCTTGGTCATTTCATGTAGAAATAGACTAGGGGAAAGACAAAGTGACAAAGGGGCACAAATAAAGAGCAACAAGATTGGGAGCTCCAAGGATTAGTTCTAGGACATGACCCTTTGGTCGTTTTGCGTTAAAACAAGACCAAGGGCACAAAGAAATATAAAGGAAAACAATCCCGTGAAGGGATTAAATGAGCTTAGCACCCAAAGGATTGGGAAATGGTTGCACATATTTGGTCTTATGACAAAAAATAGGTAAAGGTTAAGAAAAAAAGGTGCTAAAGGTCTAAAAGAGGCAGAATTGGCAGCGTTTGTTTAACAAAATTTGGAAGTGAAATTTACCAATGGCATGTTAAAAGGGTCTTGTGCCTATAGTAAAGTGCCTTGGGGCACATGCATGGGAAAGGTGAGTCAACAACTATTTTTGACACCACACTGGGCCAACGGTAAAGTGAAAGTTCAATGGAACATTTTGTAGTTAAAGCCAAAGACAACATAACGCTAAATGCATGGACAAGTTGGCAGCAAGAGTTAGCAACTCTAGTAAATCTGGAGGCTTGCCAAAAATAGAAAAGCACCACTAAAATATGTAACTCACCATAATTGAGGAAAGCAACAATATAACTTATAATTTCTTGAACATGTGAGGAGTAAAAGAAAACTTGAAGAGACAAATTAGAAGACTAAATTGAGCAATACAAAGGAAAAAATAAGCAATCCATGCAAAGATCAAAGAACAAGTTAACTAAAGCTCCAATCCAAAAATATCAGTCAAGAATTCTTTACAAGCAGAATTCGAGCAACGAAGTGTAGAGGAGTGTGTGGATGAGAGTTGTTGGTGCAGAATGCCACATAATAGTTAGGGTATGCATCAAAGGTGAATCAAAGAGAAATATTGGTATCTCAAAGGTGTTTGATAAGACAAAGAATGAATTGGTGTTGATGTTGTTGGTGCACAAAGTTTGGCGATTTTTTGAGTGATTAGAAATTTCTGAAAGATGATGGTGTTTTATCGGTAATCGAGGATTGGTTAAGGTGTTTGTATAATGTCTTTGGTGGGTAGTTGTAGTGAGGATATTTATTTGTTTATTACATAAGTGGACTATTGGTTCTATCTTGAAAATGGATGAAATATGGATCAACAAGGCTGGCAAGTTGTAGCTTGCAGATTAGGGGTAATAGCTCCTTCTGGTGGGTGCTAGTAATCAGGGGCAAGAGTCCCTTCTAGTGAGTGTTGGTAAATGAGCAGGGGCAGTAGTCCCTTTTAGTATTGACTAATAAATGAGTAGGGGCAAGAGCCCCTTTTGGAAGATACTGCTAAATGAGTAGGGGCATCAATCCATTTTAGTGAAGATTAATAAAAAAGCAAGGATAGAAGTTCCTTTCATTAGTAGCTTGTGGGGAAATGATATAATCTAGTTTAATCTTGTAATAACTTGAAGATTGGTGAATTGTGTATATGTAACTCATTTTCTTGATGATGATTATGTTATGATTGACTTGCGTTGCTAATCCATGAACAATTTCTAAAGTGATTGAAAAGTATAGTTGGTGAAAAATTGTATAAGTTTTCCACACTAGTGATTCACCCCCCCTCTTAGTAGTGTCTTGGTTTCCATTGTTTTGAACAATTGGTATCAGAGTGAGGTTCTTTCAATATCAGTTTAAAAATTGGAAGGAAGATCAGGGATCATGGAGAACCAGTACATGATTACCTCAGATGGAGTTCCATTTTTGAAAGCCTCAAATTATACAATTTGGAAGGTAAGGATGAGAATCTACTTGTAATCTCTTGATCTTTATGTATGACTATCCACGAAGAATGGAGAGATAGATGGTAAATTTGATAAACAATCTAGGAAGGAAATCATGAGAGGGTTTTCTATGTCAAATATTGAAAAAGTGATATGTTTTAAAGCTGTCAAGGAGATATGGGATAAATTACAGTCCATCTATGAAGTATACATTCAATTTGCATATGATGTCAAGAGGCTTTCCCTAGAGGATGAAGCAATAAAATACTCAAAGAGCATTGAAGATCATGAATCAGATCATGATTCTTCTATATCAATAGGCCAAGTCAATGATCAACACCTAGAGAAGATGCAACTTGCAAGTAAGTTGTTATCTTGTTATTATTGTAGAACATTAAACCATTATTTACAAATTTCTTAGTTGTAGGTATTGGTGAAAGTGAGAGTTTCTTATCTAGTCATAGTGAAGTAGGAGCTACCTTAATAGAAATAGAAGATTTAGACATTGGTCAAGAAGACAATGGGTCCACCTCTATTGAAGATGAATAAAGGACATCTCACATGTCAACAAAAGAATCTCTAGAGTCATCAAGGGAACAAAAGTTTGAGAGTGAAATAGACACCTGTTGTGAATCTAGTTGCTCCTTTATTAATTTGAAATATCCGATGAAAATATCTATTTGAAGAGGCAACTCATATTATCTCTCAAAGAGATTAAGAAATTAAGAACTATAAATATGAAGATGGAAGAAAAGAATAGAACATTAAAAGAGAAGTTGTTGAATCTTCAAAAGCATGCATAGAATTCTGAAGCGTTTAAGGAGATTCAAACCAACCATTCTTCCTATCAAGTCGAGACATTGTTGGAAGATGACAGTGACTCAAAAACAACATTAAAGGGACCCACAATTTTTCTTAAAGGAAGATCTGACATCACAACAATGGCAAAGAAAATAATGCAACACCAAGGACACTAAAGGATCTATGGAAACCAAAACAAAGGTATGCGACCCCTCATATGTTTCTATTGTAGTAACGCAAATAAATTTGCCTCCAAGTGTCCAGAGAGGAAAAAGAAGGTGCATCAACAAAAGTGGAATGCACTATTTCAACCACAACCACGAGTTGCTAAGAGAAATTTGAACAACCGAGCATAAAGGGCCTTTTTCCCTGAAATATTTTTAGTGGCCAAAAACCACAAGAAGAATGAGTATTAGTCCAAGTAATTAGATAGAAAGAAGACTTGGTAAGAAGAAACATTCCTTTGTGCCCATCTTGAATAATGTTAAATGCTACAAGTGTAATAATTATGGGCAAAAAGTAGATGCATGCAAATTTGGCAAGAAATTCTCTTTTCATAATGCTGCGATCAAAGGCATGGATTATGATGAGAGCCAACAAGGGAAAATGTGCAGGAGCTATTTCAACACTTAGAGGAAAGGTAGATCAAATGGAGAATGGTGGCAACACAACAAAATGTTTAGTTTTGAAGATAATCAACAAAAACAATGTAAACTTTGAAACGAGAACTATAAACTCTAAATGAGAACTCTAGCAAAAAAACCCCCAAAAAACATGGAAAACAATGCTAAAAATGAAAAGTGTTGATGTTGGAATAACATTTTTTTTTTCTAGGGTGAATTCTCAACATGTTTTAAAAATGGCAGTGAAAACCAATTTTTTGTGTAAAAAACACCCTAAAAACGAAATGTGGTGATGTTGAAATAACCTCTCTCTCTCTCTCTCTCTTTTAGAGGGTAAATTTTCAACATTTTGAAAAAATGGCATAAAAGCTTTTACCATGACTTGGAAAAACGTTAACATTGCAAAAGAATAATGAAACATAAATTTTAAAATAAAAACAAAAATTGAAACAATGAAAAA
>APFE030773388.1:216077-249841 GCA_000404065.3 Pinus taeda
TTATTTAATTATATTTATAAATAAAATTAGAAACGATATATAAAACCTAGTATTTAACATGTTATATATATATAAATAACTACAAATTATGTATAACATAACATAGCTTAATATGTACAACATAACTATAACATTTAACATAGCATATATATATATAGAGAGAGGGGGATAAATTTAGGTTTCAACAATGCATCATTGATAGATACATCAAATCCATGGTGAAAAGTGTATTTAAAATGAATAAAAACATTTTGACTATTTTCTAATTTGTACCATATTGTTTTATTATATAGTGTGTAGTACCAACAACATTGTCTTCATGTGCTTGCACTTAGTACATGTCACGTGTCAAAGTCAAACATTATAAGAACTTAAAGTCTATTGGAGTGTTTGGTTCACATGAATTTTATTAGTTTTGTAAATAGGTTTATTTCAGATTTTTACATATATAATTACATATTTATGCCCTATGAATGAAATGCATTATTTAGAAATGGGAAAAAGTGTGAAGGTAGATTTGATCACTTATTTCGACTGTGTTTACATGGAAGTCAATACTTTGGTTGATAAATTATAAAAAAATATACTCTAAAGTTTAGGACTTTAGGCTAGATTATTCTACTTCAGTTTAGAAATGGTTTTCTTCTCAACATTCTTTTTTCTTCAATTAGTACATATGTATCATATGTAATAGTTAGGGTATTATATGTAATATTTTAGTCATTTTTTTTTTGGATTAGTTTATATGTATTATATGTAATATGTGGGGCCATCTCCTATATGCCCCCCAACCACAGGCTGTTAGAGTGTGGGGGGGATCTGTTATCCATTGCCGGGCTTGTGATAGATCATGTAGCCAACCAAAGTACATGTTTCACTCATAGATCCTATCTACAACACAATTTAGAGTGTTAGAGGCAATGTTTATATCTTTTTTGATGATCATATTACAGATAGTGGACCATCTTCACCTACTACAAGTGCATTTTTAAATCCTCTTTAAAATTTATGTGTTTATGTCTTGAAATCGTCTTTAATTTTTTAAATCATCTTCAACTGATGTGTTTGAATTTATTGTATATGTTATTATGCTTCTAATTTGTTATATATATGTTAAATTATGTTTATGATTTACAGACCCTCAACTGCGTGAAGCTGAGGATCACAGTGCAGTGTTAATCCATGCGTCGGATGATGCTTCAACTAGTATCACACTAGAGGATGTTATGACCCAACATAGATGGATCACATGAAAGCTGCGTAAAATCTCTACGAGTTCACCTACTAGGGTAGTTTATGTTTGAGGTTGGATAGAATCGATAGGTTGATCAAGACATACTAGAGGGCAAGCCCAAAATGCTGCTTCTACATTCCATATAGAGGATTAAGAGGAAGGAGGTTAGAGGCCCACAAACTTGGGAGGTGGTGAAAGAGGCCACGAAGAACATTGATGTTCATGGGGAGTTGTTTGACATCCCTCTGTAGCACCTTACTAGACATCGAGGTTCAATTCCTCTCCGATATTTTAAGAATGTTGATGAAACCCATTTTGTTTATGATTGATTCATTGGAGCTTGGGGCTATCTCCCCCACCATGACCAGGTCCCACTTTACTTTGCAAAGTATATATATGCAGAGTTCATGCTACATATGAGGCTAGATTACATCAACATAGGATGTGAGTTTTATGGATCTACCATGGAACATACCTATGATCATGATGAGGCTTGTAGGGACCTTGGGCATGTACCAACACCTTCGATATTGTTGTCACTACCGTCTTGGACCGTGGTATTTTTGACATATCTAGAGGAGTCATCGCAGCTCGACGCTAAGACTAAGACTACCATTGCAGATGACATGAAAATAACATTGGCCAGTGCACATGTAGCATTGCGTGGAGAGATGAGCAGACCACCACCATTTCCATTATATGATGATTCATATCTCGCAAGTCTACTCGTTGACCAACTTTTGTCATATGCATGTATGTGTCGTGATGCCATCTGTGACACTTGGAGGGTGCAAGACCCACATGACACATACCAGGTACATATATTTGAAACTTTTGACTCTTATAATCAAATTATACATAATTATTTATATTAATTTAGTTCATATTAGATTGAATTTATAATATATATTTATACTTTCATGATAACATGTATACATAGCCCAACTGCATGAATGAGCTTACGAGGTCATTCGAGGGGGCAGTTTATTAGCCAGACCAACCTCGACTAGTGCATGCTTCTATGGATTCTCCTCCACCTCCACCTACACCTCATAACACTCATGTGGAGGAGAGTCACTATGTACAACCACATGGGCCAATAATTGTGGTAAATTTTTTTATTCCTAATATTTCAAAATTTTCATTTTTTAAGTTATATGCAGGCTAATTAATTCGTAGATTAAATATAATTTGTCATTGCCATTGTGTACACATGCCCATATGCAAAGTATTGTCGATGTCACAGTTATGTGGACACATGAGTGGGATGTTGGGTATAGAGGCATTGACAACTTAGGTCCATCGATGCAGGCCCCATTCATTGAGCCATAGGCAGGGGGGTATTGAACCTTGATTCATCAGACCCCCATCCTAGATGACTTACATTTGGACTTAAGCAAGGTTAGTATATTCATATATGTAATTAAATGTGGTTCAAAATAATTTATTTATGTATTGTTTATTTGTACAAATAATGATCCAATTAGTTTGAATTTGAATATGTTATATTGCAGTACCGGATTATGGACGATTAATTTGCGCAACAGAACTGACATAGGAGTTTTGGGGGTACTTAGAGAGGATATTTTGCATATTTTCATGCCCATTTCATAGGGCACATTCACATGTGATACAAACTTTGTATATTTTCATACATGGACAATTTATGGATGTACATGAACATTATTTCAATTTATGGATGCTTATTATTTCAGTTTATGGATGTTCATGTAACATTTGTAATTTGCATATATTTTCGTATGGACAATTTATTGATGCATTCATTATTTCATTTTATGAATTTTTATTGATCTTGTTTATGGAGGTTCATTAACTTTTGAAGTTTTTGGATTTGTTAATTATTTCACTAGTTTAAAAAGAATTCTATATAGTATAACTTTTATTAAAAAATGTAAAAAAATTGATTTCTAGTTTCATAGACTAAGAAAATAAGTACAATCATAAGCTATGATGAAAATCACTTTGATACTTCAAATGAACTAAAATATATGATGGTTGAATTAAAAAACACAAATAGGATTGAAATAAGTTTTAAATTCAATTTTAAAAGATGTCTGGAAAACAAGAAATAAGTTTTATTCAATTTTATTTCTTTTGAGGTCATCTAGAAGACCTTAGCCATAACATGATATTTAAGTCATATGTATTGGAATTTAATATACCAAAAAACAATTAATGATACATTTTTCTATAATTTATATATAATTATATATAAACTTTCCTAATTTTACTTAGCTTCTCAAGGTTTAATTAAAAAACACAAATGAAATTGAAATAAGTTTTATTCATTTTTTTAATTTTGAGATCATCTACAAGAGCTTAGTCATAACATGATATAAATACAGTGTTACTATGATGCAAATTATTTTGATACTAAAATAAACTAAAATACATCATGTATCAATTTAATATTGAGCATGGAAATAATTACTAATATGCTTCATATTGGCTTGTAGAAAGTGCTTTTATTGCAATCAACATGTATGTTATTACAACGATTTAAAAAACAAATTATTTGAATTCTAAGAACATCCATATTATAATTTAAAAAATCTACATCTGGAAAATTTTGTGACCCACCAATATATCATTGCATGACCAACTCTTTTAAGTACAGTTCAACCAATTCCTTATCTCAAGGTTTGATTAAAAAATACAAATAGGATTGAAATAAATTTTATTCAATTTTAAAATATGTCTTGTAAACAACAAATAAGTTTTATTCAATTTTATTTCTTTTGAGGTTAACTACAAGAGCTTAGTCATAACATGATATAAATACAATTTTACTATGATGCCAGTCACTTTGATACTTAAAATGAACTAAAATATATCATGTATCAATTTAATATTGAGTTTGGAAAGAATTACGAATATGCTTCATATTGGCTTGTAGAAAGTATGTTTTAGTGCAATCAACATGTATGTTATTATTCCTGAATGTGGGTGCCCAACAAAGATAGTAAGGTGGCGGCCGAACTGGAAAACAAGTGGCCATTCCACATGGCCCTCCGTAATCCGGCACAACAGTCTAAAAAAATGCATTAACACTAACCATAAATGGCATTTAAGTTGGCACCGTCTTCAACCAGCTTGCAACTACCTACCTCGGCTCCACACAAAGATGACCTATGGTGATAATCATACCATCACACCTGTCTCTTATCCCCTGCCTCTATAATGTCTATGCCCTCAGGAAGTTGCAGCACCTAGCTCTCTCCCTACTACGAGGAGGCGTTGCAGCATCCTTTGTTGCATTAATTTAGGCCCAGGAACTCACTTCACTCAAACCCTGGCTTGCCATTTCGTATTCCACTTGGCATTTGTAGCTAATTCCTCCTTTGAGCCGCTTGCTAATCCTACTAAGCCTTCTCATCACTTTGAGCCTAATCCCAACAGAAATTCTCATACACCTGATGTCAACATGCTGAGAACACGACATCGAATGCGTAGTCGCAGGGGTGGAAGTAGAGGAAGTTTGACTCGTCCCCCTCATTCTCCGGCCTCTGAAACCACATCCTCTTCGGCTCAGCAGACTACAGGTTGCTACCCAAACACTTGTAGTGGCAGAGGCTGCTCACGACCGCACCGCCTCCATCCGACGTCCCCTGCTTCGCGTCCCAGTGACATTCCTTCCAATCCACAACCACCTCTCAATTCCGCCCAATTCATCTTTCGTTCCTCCATGAACGGGCCCATCATTACTGCCACCATCTCCATAACCTTTCATGAGAAGGAGTAAGCAATTGAGGGTGGACACCATTCTAGAACAATGCCAGCCAGAGTTGCAGGGAGCTCCCATTCCATCACCTCTAATGAGGAGGAGTAGGCCACTGAAGGTGGTGGCCACACCAGCGCAGAACCAGCTATGGTCTAGAAGAGCACTCACAGTGTAGGGACGCAACAAACTGGGAAGGAGACGGACTAGGACCAACATGACGACAAAGACATGGATCCTTACCATTGTTTTATCGAGGAGGAACAACTGGTGCAACAGGCAGACAACACGGAGGCTTCAAAGTAGGTAGGTGTCGAGGAACACCTGTCGTCTCCGCCACGAACCTGATCGGCCACACAACCTGCCACGTGTTTGCTATTCTCAGGTTTTTGGGAATTTTTCTTTTTGGTTTCTTTTACAATTTTTTTGGAAAAGCTGCTGGTATTTGGTTACTTGGTTGTTTTTTGTTTCTCCTTGAAAAATTGATAAAAAAATATGCGTAATTGCTAGTTTCCCCTACGTGGGCAGCAAGATAATATTGACAATCTTATTTTGATTACTGGTTTCCCATTATGGGCAGTCTAGACCCTATTATATGCATAGGCTAAAGCCTCAGTGTACTATATTTTTCAGTAATAGAATTAGCTTAATTAAAAAAAAAACAAAAAACAAAGAAAACATGTATGTTATTATAATTCAATTTTAAAAATAAATTAAATTTGAATGCCAAAGTCATCCATATTATAATAAAAAATCTATATCTGGAAATTTTTGTGACCCACCCATATACCATTGCATGGTCAACTTTTTAAAGTATTTCAATCAATTTCTTATCTCAAGGTTCAAAAAAACACAAATAGGATTGCAGTAAGTTTTATTCAATTTTAAAAGATGTCAAGTATAAACAACAAATAAGTTTTATTCAATATTATTTATTTTGAGATGATCTACAAGAGTTTAGTGATAACATGATATAAGTCAAGTGTGGGAAAAGGGACCCCAAGTACATGAAAAATAATGACAACCATACTTCTTTGTCAAATATTTTATGGTTAAACATAACTATAAACTTGTTACTGCTATATTATTCTAAACTGTGCGAGAATGCAATGGATCTAAAGATTCTCCAATAATCCAACTACCAAAATTGCAAATTTATTTTAAAAAGGGTGCATCAAAACTATGATATTATTGTCATTCATCTACCATGGACTTGATAAACATCAAGCTCTCTTAATCATTGCTATCCATGGCTTTGATAACGAAGTCATTTTAGCAAAAGTGTCCTCATAAATGCAATTTTATTAATCAAAAAAGAAAATTTACATAAGGAGTGAGAGGCTTATCACGTATATAATGTCTCCAACATTATCACAACATGCCATGTGTCCTCCATTGATAACTCAAGAATAAATAGCCTAGATCCATCTGAACTCTGGATCTATCAAGCGTAGAGAGAGATCAAATCCCTCAAGGTGCAAATATCCTTTTTGAGTGCAAATATTGAGGAAAGGTTTTCACCTTGAGAGATTTTATCCCACTCTACGCTTGATAGATCCAGAGTTAAGATGGATCTAGGCTAGTTTAATATGGGAAAAACTATGGGTTATCAGTTCAAAGACTGCTAGTAATTTGATCAAGTCAAGATGTTTATATAACATAACATAACATAACATTACAACATCTCTTCCATATTGGAATGGAGAGAGCCTCTCAATGCAATCACTATGAAAAGGTTGTGACATGGCCAATGTATCATCTAGGAAATACAACACTTCTAGAATTCATTTTGCTCTTCTAGAACTAATTATTCTAGAATGATTTTATTAATCTATAAAAACTAATTAACCAATTAACTAACTATACATTAGGATTATTAGGTCAAAAACTATGAGTTTCTTTATGTTTTAAATATCTTATAAAAAAGACTCATTAGATTGGGCATTTCCATATTGAACCTATGGATCACCATAAACTTTGACCATAAGTAAGAGAAACTAGTACAAGGGAGTTGGTAGTGTCCACCATTTGTATTTATGTATTTGATAACTTTTCTTGTTTCATTTTCCTCAAGTGCATAACTAGGAGACTTTATCATTACAAAGGCCTATAACATGCACACATAATGCACAATGTTACAAATCCTTGATTGATAAGTTTAAGTGACTAAATGCTTTGAGTTAAATTAAACACCATTATAAGAACATCATCAATAACTTCCTACCAAAGACTGGATAAATATTCCCTCCAATAAACAACACTTCAAATCCCATCCATGCTCATTGTCCCTTAATGTGCGTGTGCATGTTTGAATTATGGGATTATGGTTTATCTTAAATAACAAGGCTCCTCTTGGGATATTTACAAACAAGATCTTTTGTTGGGCCTGGATGGTGTAGTCTATGCCAATAGGTCAAAGAGACTAATGTTCATATCTTCATAACCTTCCCCTTTACCTTAGAAGTTTGGAAGGAAGTGGAAAGGTTGATAGAGCACCAAAATGTCTAAGTAGGATAAACTATTGAAGTGGCCTTTCAAAATTGGTGTGGCAATAAAACATTAAAACAAGCTATATCCCTACCCTTAAATATTACATCAGGAGTGTGGTTGATCTAAAATCTAAAATTATTTAAAAACATAGAGACCTTACCTTTAAACTATGTTGTCTAGGAATTAAATATATTTAATGCCTAACCAAAATGCCAAGAGAAACTTAATGTGCATAGATCCAAATAAATGGAAATTAACAAGTTTGTTCCTTAGGATTTTTTTGATGAAGCTTCACAAGAAACTTCACTCACTCGTGAAGCACATGGATTATTACATATACTCCAACATAGATAATGTCATTTAAGGAAAGCATTAGCCAGAAAACCAACAATTTCTATGAACTAATATCTCTCAACATGGTATCGAGGTTGGATCATGAGGCTAGGGTCTCAAACATTCAAATATTTAGATATTATCTACGAGTTATTTAATGGACGGGAAAGTAAGTCTCTGAGAAACTTCACATTACAACCTCTCTACAATGACATTTACTCAATTATACTAGTCTTCTCACACATTTCCTTTTCACATATTTAGAGGGATAGAAAAATATTATTGATGGACTTTCTAAAGATGCAAGAAGGCTAGAACATGGAACCTAAGTGGTCTCCAAATAGCTAGAGGGGACTGCCTCAAAATATGCTCATGATCTTTGTCTTTGAAGATATCTTTTGCTTACGTTTTACTCCTTTATTTATGATGGGATGGTATTGGTTTTGATCAATAAGAAGGAATGTGCCTTTATTAAAGGGTTTTTTAATTCATTGAATGAAATTTTTTTTTAAGTAGAAAGAAGTTATGAAAAATTTGGAAGATACATTCATATAGCAACTTGATAAACTTTGATGATCCTTTCCGGATCAATATAATTTTGCAATGGAAATTTTTAGGAATGTTGCAAACATCTATGATATTGTAATTTAATTTTGTTTTTATTACTAAAATTATATATTTATTTATTCAACAAAAAATATGAATTATATTAGGAATTATTAAATGTTTCAAAAAAGAAGCCAAACGTTTTATAATAAATCCATCAAGAGTAATGCAATCATTTGAATTTATCAATCCTTGGGAGGACTTTTGGTGAGGATCAAGTTTTCTCCTTGCCATACTAATTACACCGTAAATCTTTGAAAAGAAATCCCCAGCGGCCACTCTACACCTGTCTGCACTATAGGATTGTGTTAGACAATTGAAGAATACTGTGTTGTTGGATTGATACAGTTTGAACAGTTTGAAATTGATACAATTACGTTTGAAATTGATACAGTTACCTTTGGTGAGAGGATTTATTAGTGAAATACGGGGTAGTCACGGAGAACAACAATGGAAATAGTAATAATAATAACAACAGTGCTATTACTATTGGTATTGCTGAGAGCTGCCAGCCAGTCTCGATTTGCGGCGTGCCCACTGTTGGGATAGGGATGGATGCAATGGAAGCAACACAAAACTTGTAGCAACAGGTAGAGTGGTACCACTATCAGCTCAACGGTGCCCAACAACAATAACAACAACAAATATGATGGTAGGTTATAAGTTATAACACCAAGAGTTCTGTTCCAGAGATCCCGTTCCACAAAATGTTTCATTAGGGATCCCTGGTAATCCCCTCTTGGAAGGTGGGTATGGGGAAAATCAACTCGTCCTATCATAGCCTTTGATGGGCTGCATGTCATCTGATTCTCAGACTCCGGGCAGAAGGTGGGGAGCATCATAGAGCATTATTGAGAAAATAGTTGAGTGACGTCAGAGGATGATTAAGAACCATGAGTTAGCTACGCGATCCAGGGCAAGAAAGTAGGCAACATGCTTTTATTTTTCTTCTTTATATATTTGCTTAATGGAAAATGTGGCATTCGATTCTCCCCATTATGTGTTGTTACCCTTTTTCCATTTCGCTATGTTTATCTGACATTTGATCTTCTTTTCACATGAACTAATTGTTGACGATGATGAGACAACTAGGATTACCAGATGTAGTACTCCAACGAAGATGAGATGTTTTAAAGCAATCGATATAATGCGTGGGGCACTGCTTCATTTACAAATGTAGATAAATACCACCCATGTCGTTTCCCATTCTACCCAGTGTTCAAAATCAAATTATAGTTCAAAAAATGGGAAGCATCCATACCAAGCTTGCTGGTTGTTTGTTTGGAAGTTGAAGAGCTTGAGGATAACAGTCATTGTTAAAGAATGATACCAAGGTTTAGAAGTGGCCAAATTAACGAAAGAAGAGAAACTGGTTATCTTAAAGGAGAGTTTAGTTTTTTCTGGTAAAGGTGATTTACCTACCCAAAGGTAGGTGATTCACTCACAACCACCCTTTATATTCACTTTAGCTTAACCGGGAGGAGGTTCCAGGTTGAATTCATTTGGGAGAAATCTCCAAAAGATTAAATAATTGAATCAATGCTTCCTTCCTCTACCATTGACATGTTAAGTAGAAATATTTAAGGGGGGTTTCACTAGGTTATGGCCTCACTAGGATAGACGGCTTCGCATCACCTACCTCAAGCTTACCAACATTTCACCAAATGAAAAAAAGTGCATTTGATCCTAATTGAGTCAAAGACCCAACATTTTAAGGTCTAAACGGACACTTATAGGTTTTTGGTACAAGTATTGAAGTCCCCGAAAATAATGTTCGGCAAAGTGGTCACCTTAGACCAACTCACATACCATGAGTGAGGCGTGACCAACTCACATACCATGAGTGAGGCTCTACTACTTCAGCTGACCCTTGGTGCATTACATTTGATTTGATTTGATTGGAAGTGATTTGAGTAACAACTACTAATATTACCAAGATTCCTATTTAGATCAATATTTTGTTGGTTGAGGAAGGGATGTTTCCCTTTATTCCAGTTGAGATGGCAACATAAGCACCTTGCGCCATAGGGGGGCGGAAGAAGCTAGGGCTAGCAAGTTGCGAAATGTAGCGAGGAAGAATGGATCACCTAACAACAGAAGACAAGGAAGAAAATAAGGTGGGTCACATTAACCCCATGAATCCATTATTTTATTTCAAGTTAGATCAGGGGAGGAATAAAACTTAGAGGGTGGGCCATAAAAGACAAGATAACCACTGGGCCAACAGTTGTCAAATAATACCCCATTTGCTGTTGGTATTATTTCTTGAATGGCTGGAGGGGTTTCTTTCTTTAAGGGGTTTCCTTCTTGATTTAAGGTGGATGGACGAGGATGCTCCTTCTTGCTTTAATGAGTGGGGGTATCATGAAACCCATGAATGTTTTATCCGTTGTCAGGTTATACCGGAGGGGGAGAAAAACTTAGAGGGGGGCTGAGAGAAGATGCCATTCGTCCATTCGTCCAAATGAAGATGCCAACTTTAGAGTGGGGTGATCATCCCTTGGCTAATGAATGAGTCTTTCCTGGTCTATGACAAGAAAAAAAGATAAGCAATTAGGTTAGGTAAGGGATAATTCCCTCCTTCCTTACCCAAGAGAGAGGGATTTTGAGAGGGATTTGATAGGATTGGCCACTGGCTTTGTCTCTATCTTCATTCCCCCAAATCTTCCACACCTTTTATTTTAATGTGGTGACCGATTTTCCGTATGAGTACCTTTGGGCAACATGTTTCACTAATCAAGGAACTTTGACTATCTCAATCTATTGAGATAAGATCAATTCAATCAATCTTTGTCATTTGTCAGGGTAGAGCATAGACAGGGCACAGGAAAGTGTAGGTAGGATGAAAACCGAACAAGATAGGCTGTATATCGAAGCTTAGGCAATGCCCAATTAGAGTTAGAACGAGGTAAGTTGAAGATCGAAGCTCAACAACATATAATATATATATATAATATATAATATATATATATAATATATTATATATATAATAAATAGGCCAGTCGAAGGAAAAGGAAGTTGATTGGGAACAAATGGGAAGAAATCGAAGGATCCATTCATGAGCCATTACCAGTTGATCAAGGTCATCTAAGCACTCAAATCACTAATTCAGTAATTGAAATATCTAATCAGGGTATTACGCACTAAGCCAGTCAGTCGAAGTACTTTAATACTTGTCAGGGTGGGGAGTGAAGCAGTTGAGCTTCACAACATGTTAGGATTATTCTTTTTGGCAGCATTGCATATGACCAAGATTAGAAAGATGTATGATAGCCAATGTCTCCAGACTCCCATTTCTATGTTGAGACTTATCCGCCGAATACTGATAATGCCCCTTAACCCGACAGGGTTCCAGGTTTTTGGACCCAAGTTCAAATGTGAAGGTTCTTGAATAGCCAACCATGAGATGTGTTAATAAGCCCAAAAGCAATGGCCAAATTTTCAAAATTTATATATACAATAATATATGAAGAAAGAGAGAATTTCCATTAACAAAAATGAGCAATGATTTAGATTCATTTATACATTCAAATCATTCAACAAGCAGATCAGGAGTCCATCATTCTTCAAGAGACATTCATGATATACCACTAAACATTGGAATTATTACCCTATCAACCACCAGTGGAGCTCTGCCCATGCTATTGCAGTGATTATTATTCTCATTTGTGGCAACAACACATATTTTAATGAAAGTTGCATTGATGTTTCCATACTGGTAAGATCCTTTTGGATTGGGATGAGCTACACTGGCTATCACATACCATATGTACATAAATTGCTATTAAAATTTGAGAACTTGAGTATATATATGGATGCAACTATCACCATTCTTACACTTGATGTATATTTTAGAATTTAACCTTGGTTTGTTTATGAATCTTTTAGGCAATTGACTTTTTATAGCCATCCTCACTTTCCAAAATCATTCCTTTATCTTTATTTCCCAACAATGCTAACACCATTAAGAAATAAGCATATTCATGCATCTATCTCTTTGTAAAATCTATACAGATACCCCTCCCAGGACACATGATGCTAGACCCAAAGTAAGTAGGGCGAAAACCAAACCTGACAAATCTTTCCTGGTTCAAAGACCAAATAATATCTATTAGGGATTTTGGAAATGGTTTAGAGGCCTTGTTCTAAGAATTTCTATAGTGGAAAGTGTCGAGCAGTAAAAAGGGTCTTTTTCACCTCTATTTCCCCTACATTAATTATCAATCCAGGTATAATTTGTCATCTCAAAGAGTTTACTCAGTTTGAGGCGGTCATTTGTCAGAGTAATGCTAGTAGTATAGTGCTTCCGCAAAAGTAACAAAATACTGGAAACAAACTTCTAAATGTAATGGCAGGAACTAGAAATTCTTGTCACTAAATCATTCAATGAAGAAACTACAGTACTTCATCAGTCAAGGGTGCAGTAATAATAAATCCTCCCTTTGTAAACTGATGTAATTGAGAAGTAATAAAGGAAAAGATCATCAACCTGGGAACTTGAGAACAATAGTCACTGTTCACTACAGTTTCAGATCATTCTGTTCACACCAAAGTAATGCTAATTCAAATAACAGGGAAAGGAACAACGAATAATCTATTTAACAATATGGAACAACAAATCTTTAATCTACAGAAATAAATGAAGCAGTAATTGTAACCTATAGGAATTAAGCAACAATCTTTACCTCAGAAATGAATTGAAAAGCAAACAGAAATGGAACAACAAACTAAAATGAAGTATGGAATATTGAACAACAACCTAAATCAAATGTAAATGCACAACAACTAGATCGAATATTACACATAGCACGTCTATATTGAAGGAAACAGTAATTTGAGTTTCGGCATAACAATTATTAATCTCGGTTATGAAGAAACAACAATTGCAGTCACTGTGGAACAACAATCCCAATGAACAGCAATCATGCTTGGAAGTAAACCGTAGATGAATAGAAAATAATACCGAATTGTAAATGCACAGGAATGTTACTCTGTAGACGTACAGTAATGGAAATCTAGAAGGAACAACAATGTTATACAATAGTATCAATCTGTAAAGGAACGACAATGCGATATAAATTCAGAATGAACAACATAACATTCTAGTTGTTGAGGATAATCTTACTATTCAAATATGAATGAAATATAATAGAGCCAATACATGAAATAATAAGGAACAACAAATTACTGAACAAAGCGAATAAGAGGAATCAAACCACATGCGACTTAGAATCAGAAAATAATGGTACATGAAGCAAGTGATCCACCAGGGCCAGGTCCTTAGCCTCCAGGGACACACTGCTTATGATTACTCTAGAATCAAAGACAGAACGACAACAAAATTTATATATTAAACATCCAAATAGAGTTACAGTAATTGTTCTTTTAAAGAGAGTCGATGATCAAAGTTTAAGTTACAATAGTGAATTTCATAAAAAAAACAATAGTCCGTCCTTTAGGCTAGCAACGCTGTCCCTTCTTATAGCAGCCAAGTGGAAATATCAATAATACAGATAACCTTTAAGGTAGTGCTCCCTTAGGATCAAAGGATCCTGAGGGATTCGTCATATTTTTATCTCTCAGTTATCTTCTCATTCTCTTGTGCTGATTTGGTATCTCCTCTTCCTTTTCTTGGCTTATACGCTCCAATTTGGATTGCCTCGTTTGGATGCGGTTCCCTATCAAAGGGACAACAATTAATTTTGTCTTGTTTTTTCCTTTGGAATGGTGATCTTCCATTTCCTTATTTTTTTGCATGGGAAAAGGTAATTATTAGTCATTTTATGTTGCTCATAAATCTTCTAAACTTTATCATAATCTTTCACCAGATGCTCATTTCATAATGCAAGGAAGTTATGAATTTAAGGAAAAGACAACAAAATAAGTGGTATTACATACCTTCTCTAATGCTCAACACACCCCCCTACTTACCCTTTTTCATGCTCTCATGAAAACATTGTAATTGACATGCAAGGCAGTTAGGGAATAGGTTGGAGAAGGGATCTCATGAGGTGGTCTACAACCATCATGCCTAGCTAAGAATTCAAAAATATGTCCCGTCTGACCTTCAGGCATTTCATATAAGGCTTGATATCCTGGTGCAGGGTGCCAAATGACTGGGCTTCGGAACCTACAGCCTAACCAAGATGGGCCTTCTCTCAAAATGAGGTCACCATAGATACCCAAGCGGTCAGCAGCTAGCTTAAAGTTCTCATAATTGAATGGTTCTCTGTTTTGGATGTTCCAATTAGAAGTCTAGTATCGGAATTTGGCTACTGCTATGGAAAGGTCTTTGATGGTAAAGAAATATTCTATCCCTTGCCGGATGACTACTGTATGAATAGGTCCCAATGCCTCGATCACTCCCTGAGTTCTCATTAGGCTCCTATGTTTATTCAATAATTGTTGTGGGTCTCTAGGTTCACCCCTCACCCATAAATCTAATCCATTCTCCTGTCTTTGAAAGACATTGTAGGCTTTAGCCACTTTATTTGATTAACACCAAAAGAAATGAATGCTTGCAGTTGGACATCACCCACAAAAGGGCTAGGGTTCTGTTCTGTTTCTCCATCTAATACAAGATTGTGAAAATAGAATTCACATAACAATCACTGAACTTTCACCCCATAATGCTTACAACAATTTATGAAGTCATCAATGGTTTTTATCTCTATAGGTACTCTTGCCTTGACAACTTTAATTTTCAATTGTAAATATCTTTCCATTAAAAACAAAGCATAGTTTCTAGTAGGTGCCCTACATGCTAGAACGTCAGTATATCGAGAACATAAGGCATCCATTTGTTTAATGACTATGTCTAGTCTATGGGTTACCTTTTTGACTCTTTCTTCTGCCTTTTGCCATCCTTCATAGGCCTGGCTCTCTGATGCGTTAATGTTCTTCAACTGCTGTTGTAATTTCTTGTATTTTTCTCGAGGGACAATATGCTCTATAAGTTTCTCTATTGTTTGATGGGCTTGTGCCAAATCTTCCCGCAGAGTTACTATCCTCGGGTCCTTATTCAACATAATAGTTGTAGGTGGGAGATCTACTTGGATCTTTTTATCATAGGCCGATACGTTATCTGCTTGTACTTCGACATGGGCAACAACCAGATGCTTTTCCTTTAGGTTTTGAATGGCAGGTTGGACTTAAGTCCTCTTAATATTTTTCTTAAGGGGTTTTTCCTGGGCAGTTGCATTCTTTGCCACAACGGTTCCTTTCGATTTATTCCCCATTTTCAAAACCCTTATCTATTGTCGAATTTTCTTAATTATGTTAAGCAATCTTTGTTGTTCCTTTCACAATCTTTTAATTTCCTCTATTTTCTTGGAAGGAACAACTGTTTGTTTACTAGGGCCTGGGCTTTGTACCTCAAGTGCTGTGCCTTCATCTTGGCCAATTTCCTTATTTTCTTCTTAGGGTGCTTCTTCAGTGTTATGCTGATCAGGTTGTTCAGGGGTAGAAACCCTAGCTTCCTCTGTTGTTTCCTGGGTAACCTCTTCTTCTACCCCTTCTTCATCGTGGAATTCTTTTGGTGTATTTTGACTAGGAACGTATTGTTCCCCTTCTTCATTCTCGTCACTCTTCTCCCTAGATACCCTCTCCTTATGAGCAAAGTGGTCCTCTTCTCCTTCCACCTCATCACACAGTTCCTCGGATGCACTTTTATCATGAGCAGTGTGCTCCTGCAGTCCTTCTTCCTCATCACATAGTTCCTCAGATGCACTTTTAGCATGGGCAGAGTGATCCTGCGTTCCTTCTTCGGTCTGGGGGTTGAGTGGGCTGTGAGGTTGGAAATATTCGCCCATATTGGCCAAAATTTTGGCCAATTCATCTTTTTGCAGTGGGTTTTGCAGTGGACTTTCACTGCGTTGCTCCACTTCCTCTTCTCCCTGACCGGATTGCTCAATCTCCTCCATCGGTTCTCCTTCATCATTTTCCTCCAATTCTTTTTCATTCTCCCCACCTTCCACTTGTGGGGGTTGTTTGTCTCCTGAATCATGTATCTCCACAGGCTGACTACTATCTTCCTGGCAATTTCTCAGCATTCCCCTGATCCTTGCCAGTCTAACAAATTTCCTTCGTTTTAGTGGTATGCTCGATGTACAGGCAACATGTTTTCATTTTGGGGCTAGCAAAGCCAATCCCCCATCTATTGGAAAAATCAGTTCTTCCCAATTACTCTATTGTTGGGCAAGACTGTGGCTGACTATCAGTCGTATTAACCCATGGTGGCCTACTACTCACTCTAGGTGGCGAGATTTCTTCATACTTCGGGCACTATCATGTAATAAATAATTTAAAAACACAGGAAAATTCACAATGCACTTTTGCTTTAACACAACTAAAAGTTTAATATGGCGTGGTCTTACCACGTCTTTTCTGCCGTCACAAGTGATGTAGCTCTGGATAATTCTCACCAATTCTACCCATGGTTCTCCAAAGGTTGTCAGCAGAACTCCCTTCCCTTTTACAGTCAGGTTCTGCCCTTCGTCCTGGAAGGCTTTTATGGTGTCTCGCAATCTCACCTTTTTCAGAGTCCATATAGGTCCAGTGGTTGGTAGTCTCGAAACTTCTGCAATTATGTCGTCAGTGACTGCTATCTGTCTCCCTCTCACCATGGAATAATGTTCATGCAGGTTCTGTAGAAACTCAATTGCGACCGTCTCATTGGATTGTTGTAGACGGTTAATATAAGTTATCCATCCTTCCCTTGCTAGGATTTCTCATGCAACATCAGAGACCATCAACACCTGTGGCTCACTGCGAATTGATCTTCCTCCCATCTTATTTCACACTTAGCACACTGTAAAAAATACAAGGATGATAATGGAACAACAGGCTATTCAAATTTTTAGCTCGCTGTTAGGAAAACACAGAGAAGATGACAGAACATCAAGCTATTCAAAGTTCTAACTTACTGCTAATTTTTGCAGAGAAAAACACAGAAATAGCTTTAGAACAACAAGCCATGCATATTGGGAAACAAAATACCATTAAGCATTGCTATTCCCGAGTCATTAATTCTTTCGAATGATGAGCTGACACATATTTTAGCGAATTATGGGGATCACCTGCGCCCCCCTTGCAATGTGATAGGCCGTCCTCGGCTGTCAAATGAAGGAGCAGCGCGCTGAACTGCCATAGTACAGAGTCATAAAGGAACAACATATAGAGATATGCCATGTTTACAAAAATGAGGGGATTGCCGAAATCGAGGTGTGTAATAGAATTGCTAATAAATAAGGAAATGTCGTGATATGATGCAAGAATTGGAGGATAGGACAACTGACGTGAATAAAAGGTCTTATGCGATCATTATCGACTTTTACCGTCATAATTGATTTGTAAATGATTTTCATATACCAAAGGTTCATAAGGGTTATATACATAATCTCATTTAAACCATTAATAAATATATAAGAAGAAGGGTTTTATAATTGCTATTGGTGTATAAGAAATATGACTTCAATACCATCAATAGAGCTCTGTTGCCCACAGGTGTCCATAACCTTGACAGAGTTGTTTATTTCACCCTTGGAACCATAATCCTTTGTGTATGCTTAGGAAAGTGTTGTGCAATGTCAGAATGGAGGCCATTGTGAAGGCTTGGTAACTAGATGAATCACAATGCCATTCACCAGGAAGCAGTGAAAGGTGGGCAGGCTAGCTCATGATGAGACCTCCTGTTCCAAGGACTTTTTATTTTCTGATCTGCCTCTTGGATCATATCCCTGGTGTGGTGGCCATAGTGGGAATGCCACTTCAATTTCTTCCTTATGATCATGGTAGGTTGGCTCTTGATGAGACCCCCTATCCTTCATTTGACAAATCCTGTTAGCAATCATATAAACATTTTTTCTTTTTCTTTTATATAGCACTTTTCCTATTTATATACAAAGGGTGGTTCAACACTCCTTAAGAGTAGGGATGGTGGAAGAAATTTGAACATCTCAATAGAGAAAAATATGCCCTTATTCTTATTCAATAATAATGATCAAAGAGAATTATGGGGATTTGGGAAGAACCATCATGATAAAAATAATCAATCATATTGGTATTAGTAAAATAATGACAGCAAGGTGATCAATAGTTGTGTCCTTTCCTCTTTCCTCTTATCAATTCAAAGAAATTTATTCTAAAGAGCGATTTTTACGTAATCTGTTGATTTTAGTATCCTCCAGTTTTTGTATTGTTGCATAAATATAGTTGTGCTTTAGATGACCATGACTTCACAAAAATGATCTAAATGGTAAAACACACAAAAAAGAAGAAAATGCACTCTAAAAACGTTGTTCTTAAAATAGAACAGCTACTGTACACAAAAACCACAAGCAAAAGGAAAAAGATGCTTGAGACCGCTGTTCTTTGAGAGGAACAACAACTGTCCCTTAATCGGAATGACAAAGAAAGCAAGCACAAAACAAAAAATGTTAAAATGCGGTTCCTTCGGAAAGGAACAACAGAAAAATGAAAGTGTTGTTCCTTTGGAAAGGAACAACTGAAAAATGAAAGTGTTGTTCTTTCGGAAAGGAAAAACAGAAAACGAAAGCGTTGTTCCTTCAGAAAGGAATAGAAAAAATGTAGAAGTGTTGTTCCTTCGGAAAGGAATAGTAAAACGTAAAAGTGTTGTTCCTTCAGAAAGGAACAACAGAAAGGCAGAAGTGTTGTTCCTTCGGAAAGGAACAACAAAAATGAAAAAATGTTGTTCCTTCGGAAAGGAACAACAAAACGTAAAAGTGTTGTTCCTTCGGAAAGGAACAACAAAACAACGGAAATGTTGTTCCTTCAGAAGGGAACACCATAATACAAAAATGTTGTTCCTTCGGAAAGGAACAACAAATGACGAAAATTTTGTTCCTTCAGAAAGGAACAACAAAACAAAAAAGTGTTGTTCCTTCAAAAAGGAACAGTAATGCGGTGAAAATGTTGTTTCTTCTAAAGGGAGCAACAAAATGCAGAAGTGTTGTTCCTTCGGAAAGGAACAACGAAACAATGAAAATCTTGTTCCATCTAAAAGGAACAGCAAAATGCAAAAGTTGTAGAAATGCAGAAATCTGTATAGAAAGTAATTTACACAAACAAAACAAAAGAATTATGTACAAAATTTAAAAAGAATCAAATCACTTAGTGAACCAAAGGTGAGGAAGAATTCTCTTCCTCAACCATAATCTACATGTTGGAGTCTTCCCGGAGTTGCTAGTAGAAGGATACCTGAGTAAGTGGTTTACGGTACAATCGAACTCGGTGGCCGTTTGCCTTAAAGATATGTCCAGATCCATCAATGGTGGTTAAAGTAATGGTGCCATTATCATGTATCTTCTGGATTTCATATGGTCCCAGCCAGTGAGTCTGAAGTTTCCCCAGAAAATCCTGAAACCTGGAATCGTATAGGAGCACCCAATCTCCTTCGCAGAAGACTTTCTCTTTGATGAGGGCATTGTGCCATTTGGCTCTCTGTTGTTGGATTAATGCGGTATGTTGAAGAGTGTGGAGCCTAATTTCATCCAGCTCGTTGATCTGCTGTAATCTATTAATCTGGGTATCATTTAAATCTAGACCGACTTCTTGTGTTATTCTCAAGGTTTGTATTTCGAATTCTATTGGAAAGATGGGTTCCTTTCCAAATATTAGCTGATATGGTGAATAATTAGTAGTGCTTTTCCATGTTTTTCTGTATGCCCACAAGGCTTCCGACAATCTAGTAGCCTAATCACATCTGTGTGACGCAATGGTTTTTGTCAGTATTGCTTCTATTACTTTATTCGTGCTTTCCACTTGGCCATTTGCCTGTGGGTGGTATGGAGTAGTAATTTTATGCTAAACATGATAGTTTTTTAGTGTTGCAACAATTTTCTTACCAGCAAACTGTGGTCCTCCATCTGTGATTATGTCTCTTGGGAGGCCATATCGCACAAATATTTGGAATAGGAAATGAATGACAAAATCCTTTGTAGCTCTTGGCAGTGCCTCTGCTTCAACCCATTTGGTCACATATTCCGTTGCTACCAAAATATGTGTTTTCTGATTTGATGATGGGTTGATCGGACCAACAAAATCGAGCACCCAATGCTCAAATGGTTCAATGACTAACTATGGGTTTAGAGGCATTTCGTCGAACTGTACAGGGCATCCTGCTCTTTGGAAACTGTCACAGGCTTGAACAGATTTCTTTGCATCTTTGAAGATTGTAGGCCAATAATACCCTGTTTGTAGAAATTTGTGACTAGTTCTTTGATCTGCAAAATTTCCACCACACGGTCATTCGTGACAGGCTTTCAGAATGTCAAAAGTTTCAACTTCACAGATGCATCTTCTGATGTGCATATCTACTCCTGTATGAAATAAGTAGCCCCTAATCCAAGAAAATTAGGTACTACGTTGGCCAATCTGCTTTCGTTCATTGGGAGTTAGATGTTTTAGTAATTTGCCTACTGCTAAATAATTCACAACTTCAACATACCAGGGTGTTTTGATAGAACCACGAACAAATGTTCATCTGGAAATTGATCTTCGACTGCTGCTGCATCCACTGGTTTTGGCATTCGTGAGAGAAAGTCAGCTACAGGATTTTCTTTTCCAGGTCGGTCTTTTATTGTGATGTCGAATTCCTGCAATAAAATCAGCCATCTTGTTACGCTACCGTTTGTAATCGGTTTTTTTGCTAAATATTTTATGGCAGAGTGATCTGTATATAAAACAACAGGATATCCAGTGATGTAATGCCTAAATTTATTTACAACATGTATTACAACTAAGAATTCTTTTTCAGTAACCGTATAGTTCAACTCAGCAGGAGACAAATTCTTGCTAATATAGTAGATTGCATATGGTTTTTTGTCTTCTTCCTACCCAAGGACTACTCCAATAGCTATGTCTGAAGCATCTAATGAAATTTGAAATGGCAGGTCCCAATTTGGACCTTTGAGTACTAGTGCTGTTGACACAAGCTTTTTCATATCCTCAAAAGCACGGTCACATTTATCTATCCAAACAAAATCAATATTCCCTGTTAGTGCATATAGAGGTGCAGTTATTTGAGAAAAATGTTCTATAAATCTCCTATAATAACTAGAAAATCCAAGAAAACTGCGTACCTCTGTCTGTGTGGTAGGAGTAGGTATTAACAAAATTATTTGAATTTTGGCCGGATCTACCTGTATTCCAGCTGCCGAGATATAATGACCTAGGATGAGTCCTTCAATCATCATCATATAACATTTCTCATGGCTCAGGCAGATCCTGGTAGCGATACATCGTTGCAACACTTTTTCCAATGTGTCTAGTGCTAGGTCGAAATCATCTCCGTATGGTGTGAAATCATCCATGTATACTTTGAGCCCTTCATTTATTAAATCTGAAAATATGCTGAGGATAGCCCTTTGAAATGTGGTAGGGGCATTGCATAGGCCAAAGGGTAAAACTCTGTAGGCAAACGCTCCCCAAGGACATGTAAAAGTAGTTTTGTCTTAGTCTTCAGGGGCAATCTAAATCTAATTGTATCCACTGAAGCCATCCAAGAAAGAAAATAATTTCTTTCCTGCTAATGTATCTAATACCTGGTCAATGAATGGAAGGGGAAAGTGGTCTTTCTGGGTTGCTTTATTTAATTCTCTGTAATCTACACAAATCCTACACTTTCCATTCTTCTTCGGCACCACTACAAGTGGAGAGACCCATTTTCTATCAGAGATAGGATAAATAAAATTTACATCTAAAAGTTTTTGTAGTTCAGCTTTCACAATGTCTTTTAAGTGAGGGTTAAGTCTTCTTTGGGGTTGGCGAGTGGGTCTTGCATCCTTTTCTGTATAAATGTGGTGTGCACATAGCTGGGGGTCGATTCCCTTCGTGTCTGGATAATCCCATGCAAATGCTTCCTTGTATTTTCTCAGTAGTTAGATCAACTTCTCTTCTTGTTCAGGAGTTAGGTTACTATTGATGTTTAAAGTTTTTCCTGGCTCAATCTCTACAATTTTGCTATTTGAAACAAAGGTAGTAGGTATTGCTTGATCATGAGTGTCTTTGATAGGATATTCTTCTAATTCATTATCAAATTCTACCTTTATCATGTGACATTGTATGTGGGATCTGGATTCAGCTTGGTTAATAAAGTTGTTAATAACATCATCCTGTGTTTTATCTTTGAAATCGAGGGCATCTTCTATAGTTAATGGGGATCTAATATTTTCAGTAAGGTATGATACAAGCTGTTTGTTAGTTTTTATTATTGTTACACTTAGTTGGGTTGGAGGTATAGGGCTAGATTCTTGACATTACTTCCTCTAGTTATGGTCATACTACCTTGTCGACAACCAATGTAAGCATCAACGGTTGCAAGCCAAGGTCTGCCTAAAATTAACGGATGTCCATCAAGTCAATTTTTGGGGTTTATTATCAGAAAGTCGACAGGATATTCCTAGGAATAAACGGATACCATGACATCATGTAGTGTACCTTCTGGCCTAACCATTGATCAGTCAGCCAGTTCCAATAAAGTGGAAGTCAGTTCTAATGATGTAATGCACAATTTTTGACAAGTGGTGGTTGTTAGGATGTTAATTGCAGTCCCTAAATCAACTAAGTAATTTGAAAATGTTTGTCCATTGATTTGTACTGTCAATATTGGGTTTCCTAGGTCTTCATATTTGACGGGTGCTTCTCTACTTGATAATAGGTCAGATAAGGTGCCAATTACTTGGACTGTTGGGTTATTTGTTATTCTCCTCCTTGGTTTTTTTATACATAGCTCTTTGATGGTATTTTCATATATTGGGATATCTTGGATGGTTTGGAGGAGTGGGATTTTTATTTACAAATTCTTAAATTCTCCTAGAATATCAAAGTCAGGATGTTCTATAGGTCATGGTATAACTAATCGTTTTGGGAATGGAGGAGAAGATGCCGTTGCTCGCTCATGAGTCTGTTTTCTGGCCACAACTTCTTCTTGTGATGGCTGTTCTATAGGTAATTGATTTTCAACTTGAACAGTTTTATCTCCCTTTGTCTCTATAATGCACCTAGACCGTAATTAAAGGTTGTTACACTCCCTTAGATCGGTTCATAGCTCTGGTGTTTCAATTATTTGAATAGATTGGACCAGTTTGTTATTTGGGTTTGGGTTAGGTTGGGCTGGGAGTTGCGGTCTTAAATTGGACTAGGGATTTTGTTGTAGTGTTGGCAGTGTAGGTTGAGGGAGTGAAATGGTTCCTAATGGCTGATTCATTAGTCTTTTCCAATTTTTTTGCCAGGCTTGACTCTGCGAAGTGGGAGGGACCATTGTGTTGGATACACATCGTTTTGCCAATATGGTGGGGCGTAGGGAAAATTTGGCCAATTAGATTGGCTTGCTTGATTCAGCCATGACGATGATGAAGGAAATGGTTGTTGTGACCAATTTGAGAAGGGAGGTTGATTTTTCCACATTGTATTATATTGCTGAGCATGATATTGTGAAGGCCGGAAAGAATAAGTTGGATCGGGAAACATACCTGATTGTCGCGGCTACCATTGACGATGCTGATTAAGTAGGTACACCAGTTCTGGTTCTTCTTCCGCTTCTTTGTATACCACTTTTAGACCAAGAAGTGAGGGACAACTTTCTGTAGAGTGGTCTTTTGTACAAATGGCGAAAACTTGAACCGCATCTAATGGGCACTCTTTGTGGTTGTGTTTCTTTCTGCATCTGGGACAGAATATTGCTAGATTTTACTCTGCCTCTGTTTGTTTTTGTTTGGCTTGCATAATATCGAGCTGCGTTGTTAGAGTTCCCAGTATATCAGTTTTGAAATTTTATAATAAATTTCCAATTTTCGCGCGAGTTACTCCTTCTCCATAGATCTTGTTGTCCCTTGTAAACCTATCATGTTCGGCTAGTCTTAGCCTTGTACTTCCTTGTGAGCTCCTGATACATAAATTAATGATGTTAGCAAAATTTTCTTGGTAGATGTCTCCTTTTCCCATAATATTCAATGTTTAAATCCATTGTTCCTTCATACCTTTAATTAATGTTGTTTATAATACATTGTTAGGTAAGGGTAATGATGCAAAAGGAGTTCTTTGAAGATTATACTGAAAATGTTCAACATATTCTTCTAGTGTTTCATTAGGTCTAGCTACCATCTGAAATATTTCATCTTTTAAATCTCTAGATCTACAATAATCTTGATATTTCTTTAGGAAAGCACCTTCCATCTGTTCCCAGTCATTTATAACACCTCCACCCAACCCCATAAACCATCATAAAGTAGCTCCTTTTAATGTAGAGGGAAATAGTTTCAGCTTTTGGGGACTGGTGGTATAGTCATACCCTCTACACAGCACATCAAATTCAAACAAAAATGCATCTAGGTCTTCTGATGTTAGGCCATGAAATGTAGGGATATGCTGGAGAGGAATTGCCTTCATAGGTGCATTGGCTGCAGTATCCATAATGGGATATTGCAGTGTGGAGGTTTGGGTGTTTGGCTGGTTTTAGGCCATTTGGTCAAATATGTGCCAATAGCCTTCCGGGATTTCTAGGAGGGTATTCCTAGGTTGGTTGGACAGAGCAGGGATGGTCTTAACAAGAATGGCCTTAACAAAACTTCCTTTGTCTGGGATGATGAAAGTTCCTAATGTCTGGGGGGATTTTAGCTCTTGAGGTTCTTCAACTTCGTTATGAATGATTTTTGTAGCACTTCCCTTATCTGGGCTGCTTAATTGCTGAATTACTCCAAGAGGAGATCTTGGTTCTTCTGTTTCCCCTGTTTCTCCTCTCCCTTTGTGGAGATTACTAAGGTTACTTCTTGCAGTGATTTTGGGCTAGAATTCTCAATTTCTTGAAAATCTTGCTCCTCAGTTTGGCCATGCACCTCCGCAAAGGCTACAGATGGTGATCCTATGGCCTGAAGGGAACTAGTAGGTTGTTTAGAAGCAACTTTTCTAGGTCCTACTGAAGGCTGGGACTCTGCTTTTTTGAGGATTTCGTCTATAAAGGTCAATTGGCCAAGGGTCACTGGCCCCTTAGCTTTATTAGGCTTGGGTAGTGGTTTAGGATTCTTTTTAGGCTTTTTATGCTTAGTCATGCACACAAATCAAATGTTGATTTCTACCCAAAACAACAACAAATCTGCAGGAAAGCGGGCAGGGAGCGGGGCTGTTACATGCTCCGTACGTAGGTTCTTACCTTCCGTTTTTAAAACCCAATTCTCTCCTAGCAGGTACTTACATTACTCTGAAAAGAAACAAATGGATACACTCTCCCCGGCAGTGACGCCAAAATGTCGAGCAGTAAAAAGGGTCTTTTTTCACCTCTATTTACCCTACATTAATCATCAATCCAGGTACGATTTTTCATCTCAAAGAGTGTACTCAGTTTGAGGCAGTCATTTGTTAGAGTAATGCTAGTAGTATAGTGCTTCTGCAAAAGTAACTGAATACTAGTAACAAACTTCTAAATGTAATGGTAGGAACTGGAAATTCTTGTAACTAAATCATTCAATGAAGAAACTACAGTACTTCATCAATCAAGGGTGTAGTAATAATAACTCCTCCCTTTGTAAACTAATGTAATTGAGAAGCAATAAAGGAAAAGATCATCAATCTGGGAACTTGACAACCATAGTCAATGTTCACTACAGTTTCAGATCGTTTTGTTCACACCAAAGTAATGATAATTCAAATAACAGGGAAAGGAACGACAACTAATCTATTTAACAAGATGGAACAACAAATCTTTAATCTACTGAAATAAATGAAGCAGTAACCGTAACCTACAGGAATTAAGCAACAATCTTTACCTCAGAAATGAATTGAAAAGCAAACAGAAATGGAACAACAAACTGAAATGAAGTATGGAATATTGAACAACAACCTGAATCAAATGTAAACGCACAGCAACTAAATCGAACATTACACACAACACGTCTATATTGAAGGAAACAATAATCTGAGTTTTGGCATAACAATTATTAACCTCGGTTATTGAGAAATAGCAATTGCAGTCACTGTGGAACAACAATTCCAATGAACAGAAATCACACTTGGAAGTAAACCGTAGATGAATAGACAATAATACCGAATTGTAACTGCACAACACTGTTACTCTATAAACGAACAGTAATGGCAATCTGGAAGGAACAGTAATGTTATACAATAGTATCAATCTGTAAAGGAACGACAATGCGATATAAATTCAAAATGAACAACATAACATTCCAGTTGCTGAGGATAACCTTACTATTCAAATATGAATGAAATGTAATAGAGCCAATACATGAAATAATAAGGAACACCAAATTACTGAACAAAGCGAATAAGAGGAATCAAACCACATGACTTAGAATCGGAAAATAATAGTATAGGAAGCAAGTGATCCACCAGGGCCAAGCCCTTAGCCTCCAGGGATGCACTGCTTATGATTACTCCAGAATCAAGGATGGAACGACAACAAAATTTATATATTAAACATCAAAACAGAGTTACAGTAACTGCTCTTTTAAAGAGAGTCGATGATCAAAGTTTAAGTTATAATAGTGAATTTCATAAAAACAACAATAGTCCGTCCTTTGGGCTAGCAACGTTGTCCCTTCTTATAGCAGCCGAGCAGAAATATCAATAATACAAATAACCTTTAAGGCAGCGATCCCTCAGGATCAAAGGATCCTGAGGGATTCACCATATTGTTATCTCTCAGTTATCTTCTCGTTCTCTTGTGTGGATTTGGTATCTCCTCTTCCTTTTCCTGGCTTATACACTCCAATCTGGATTGCCTCATTTGGATGTGGTTCCCTGTCAAAGGGACAACAATTATTTTTGTCCTATTTTTTCCTTTGGAATGGCGATCTTCCGTTTCCTTCTTTTTCTACATGGGAAAAGGTAATTATTAGTCATTTTACGTTGCTCATAAATCTTCTAAACTTTATCATAATCTTTTGCCACATGCTCATTTCATAATGCAAGGAAGTTATGGATTTAAGGAAAATATGACAAAGTAAGTGGTAATTACATACCTTCTCTAATGCTCAACAAAAAGTGGCAGTGAGAAAAATATTAGTTAAATGAGTAGATGCAACCACGTAATAGTCTTGATATGGTTGATTTGCAATGGCAATAACATAGTAGGTTTGATCAACATGAAGGTCAAGATAATCATATACATTTTGAACAATTTCATATCCTTCCACCTCCATGAGCTTCAATTTATGACGTTGGATCATGAAGTTCAAAGAGGATGACGATTCCACATTTAAAATCCAGAGGCACTACGTTTTTCCTACAGATAAATAGATGGTTCATTTTAGATATATAAGTAAACAAATTGGAAATACAAGATATTCCAAAATAAAATTGAAACAAACTACATCTTGTGGATCATTGAGTACCTAGATGCATCCAAAAAAAGTCTAACAACTTGACTTGCTATAGAATTGCAATATACCTTGATCCATTGTGATTGTTGCACCACTTGCTGGTCCATGACCATTAATGAGAACATCAGGTTTACCAAGTGATCTACTCATGTGAAGTGTTCTCCTAAGGATCTTCCTAAAGCTATAAATTGGTGAGAGACTGGTGTAGTGTAAGAGAACATTTTGGTGGACATAGTGAAGTTGGACATAGTCAATCTCTTTAAATTCAAAATTTGTATTTGTTTTTGGGACATATTAACAAGTTACTGTGTTATTGGCCTTGTACCGGTCACTTATGAATAGAGTAATATCACCACTAGGAGCAGGGAATAAAACACGATGAAGGGCCTGATGGCAACAATTAGCTCTATAAATCCCCAAACTACTTTGTGTATATACATTGATGGAAAGTAGTAGTAGCTGGTTATCTAGACCTTCACCTAGAACTTGTATGTAAATTTCTGTCATTTACAACTGATATCTATCGTAGCATCTTGTGAAGTCATTAATATGGTGCATCCATTATATAATCCATGTTTTACTCCATAAATGAATGATACCCTTTTGTCCTACATTTGTCCAATCTTTGTATCTCACGAGGTAAAGGAGCATATGATTGATAGATCAAATAATTGTTTAAACAATTTGATTTATCCTCATGCCAAAATAGTAGAGAGACAACGATCAAGGTGGTTTAAGAAATATGACACGACAAGCTTAGGCGAATTAAACAAGTATAGATGTTTAGGAATGAGTATAGATTCATTTTAATTCCTAATTTATAGGAATTGAATTTTTGCGGGTGAAAATATATTTTCATGTTTTGCAATAAAAAAGGCGGTTTGCATTTTGAAGTATTTGCTTTGATGATTGATGAATCCCTGTGGAATTTTAAAATCACACGTGTGAGCATGAAATGACATTTCAACTACAATGAAAATAATTGATCAACATATCATTAGACATAAAATTCCGGAATGAATGACAAAAATATATTTTGAATGAATGACAAAAGAAGTATGTTGAAAAATGACATGGAAAATCCCAAGTAGGCCCTCAAATCTAAATAGATATTTTCACTGTGATGAGATAAAGCATGCTTCTTCTGCTCCTTGTCCACATCATACAACAAGAAGTTTGGGTTAGGCGCATAACATGTCTCCATATCTTCATCCAATTACTCCATTTGCATATAAATCTATGGTGTTCGTGAGTGTATTTCGTCTCCTACTTGGAATTAATATACCTTGTTATTGATCTCAATCCAACTATTCCCTGGTATTCTTTCCATCTTCTGGTCTTTCATAAATTTTCTTACTTTTTCCACATCATCCCACCTGCTAGACTCTGCATATATGTCTGACAACAACAAATAATGTGAAAAATTTTGGGGGTTGACTCAAAAATCCATTTTGTTGCATGTCTATCAATATCTATATTGTTATGTATTTTTCATGCACTGAGAAGAGACCCCCATACAGTTGCATCAGGTTCTAATGGCATGACTCTAATAAAATTTTGTGCCTCGTAAAGGTGCCCAACATGACCTAGAAGATTAACCATACAACAATAATGCTCTACTCTATGGACTATATTATAATATTGATTCATGGAATAGAAGTATTTCCAACCATGGTTTGCTAAACTTGCATGGCTACATGCAAACAGAACACCAACAAAGGTGACACTGTTGGGTTTTATGCCAGAGCGTTGTATCTGTTCAAATAGTTGATGAGCTTCCTTGCCAAATCCGTGAATAACATGTCCTACAATAATAGAAGTCCAAGAGAAAAACATCCCATTTAGACATTTTACTAAACATTTTATGTGCATCTCCTATACTCCCACATTTTGGCATACATGTCTACAAGTGCGTTTTCCACAAACATGTCAGACTGAAATCCACTTCTTATTATGTCTTCATGGACTTCCTTGCCATGTTTCAGAACTGCAATGTTGGAAAATGTTGGAAGAACACTTGCAAAGGTGACAAAGGTTGCTCTCACACATGCCAGTTTCATTTGTTTGAAGAGTTTGAGAGACACATCAATATACCCATTTCACACATACCCTAAAATCAACAGACTCCATGATACCATGTCTTGCCTAGGAATTTTCTCAAACACTTTCCATGCATTAACCATGCTACCACAATTAGATTACATACTAACAAGGTCGTTTCCTACAAATATATTAGATTAAATTCCATTCTTAATAATATATTCATCGACCTTCTCACCATGTTGTGAAATTGGAAAATGGAACAAGCTGGTAGAATACTCATGAAGGTGATGGAGTTTGGATTCACTCCTGATAACTGCATAGATGGTAAGAGCCTAAGAACGTCATCAAAATGCCCCTTTGTGTATATCCTGTAATCATTGAATTCCATAATATCACTTTTCATTCAGGAATTTCATCAAAGATATTTTGACCTTCTCTAAAATGTCCATGTTGAGAATACCTTGTAATCAATGAATTTCATGAATCTTTGTTTTTTTCAGGCATCTGCAGATTGAGTTCCATAGCCTTATCAAGATACCCTTATGCACATATCGAGCAAGTATTGTAGTCCATGAAACCATGTATCGTTTAGGCATTTGAAGAAAAAGTTTCATGGCCTCATGTAGTTCCCATCCTCTACATACCCTAATATCGTAACATTCCTAGATACTACATTTCGTTCCGACATTTTGTCAAATACTTGTTGTGCATTCTCTATGAAACCACATTTAACATACATATTTACAAGAGCACTTCCCACAATGGCGTTACACTGTAGTCCACTAGCAATTATGTCATGGTGGAATCCTTTTCCATGTTCCAAATCTACCAAATTAGCACAAGTGGAGAGAACACTGGTAAATGCAAAATGGTTAAGTTTGGCACATGTTTTTTGCATATCACAATAAAAAGTCAGTGCCTCCTCATAATTTCCCTACCTCACATAACCGACCACCATTGCTGATGATGACACCACATTTGGTTTAGACATTTACTTAGGTAGGTACGGTTTCTCTATCTCCCATCTCCCCATAGAGTACTTTGGTCACATTTTCTTTCTTCTATGATACTAGTTCCTATGCTACTGCCTTACAACGTTTCCTTTGCAACATTTGGTGCAATTGCTAATATAACTCTAACTTTGTCTTTCTTACCTCTCTTTCTTATCTTACTATTTGATTGTTTCTTCCATATCCTCGATTTTGAAAATCCTGTGTCCTTTTGGTGTCTCAAATCCCACCACCCTTCTTCCACTATTAGGGTTCATTTCAATGGTCCCCGCTTGATGGGCCACTTTGTGATATTCTTTCCTTCTATAAACAAATAACAAATTATATTTTTGAGATTGTTGAATGTTATTGGTTGAAAAGGTGGAAGAGTGGCCCTATGATCAAGATGAATCCGAAAAAATTAGCCAAAGAAGTCTTTTACTTGAAGGCCCACGATTTGATTTATTTTTTCCATGGTCTCTAACATTTGGAGAAAATCATCATGGACTAGATTAGGAGATCATGGAAGATAAAATGTAAGTCTAAGGTATGTGTTTTAGGTAAGGGATACTTTTTAGTCATTTTTAATTCTCCTTATGACATACAAATGATGTGAAAATGATGTGTATGAAATTATAAGAAGTGTTCCTCATATAGAACATGAAAATCCAATGAAGGATCTGGTCTAATAAGGCTCCTTTTCCACCCATATGGATTTTGAAATAATTTCTCCCCCTTAAAGATCAATAATTATTTGGGAAGTAATGTTGAAATGGCCCTAATAACCCAACATAAAAGGATGGCAATATAAGAACTTATTGTATAAAACTATATTAACGAACTTTCCAATAAATCATGTATCTAGTTCTTAAAATGACATATTGGCCTTAATATACTAATGAAGAGAACATCCCTGGACAACCTCAAGAGGAAGAAAATGATTCTAACCTTATTTAAATGACAGGATTATAGTGAATATATCCTTAATCAAATATAATACATTGTTAGAATATATTATATTCCTTGGAAGGTAATAATGTCTTTGTATTATGTCGGAAGTTGTCCACAATCTTATGTAAAAGAGTAATACATTATATCCCATCTTTATTATGGCATAGTATACTCTTGTATCCATTTATTATATAAAGAGGTGTTATTTTGGAGAATTATATTATCCCATATTTAATATGTGAGAGTAATTCCTCCACATCTCTGTGTATATAATGGGATCAAGGGAGCCTCTTAAGGCATATACCATTTTGTGATACCATCACATCTTATCCTGTGCTCAAACATAACCCGATAAACCATGTATATTAACCCAATAAACCACGTATATTGTTGGTTTATTAGATAGAGTTCCTTGTTCTCTTTTATTTATATGTTGATATATTGTTGTTTTCTTAGATAGATAGCTAGTTTAGTAGATCTAATATTCTAACATATATAATGTAGAAAAAATAACTTAAAACCAACCTAGATTCATCTTAACTCTAGATCTACCAAGTGCCTAAAGAGATCAAATCTCTGAGATGCAAAGAGATTTTGATCCCTTTGTGAACTTGGTAGATTTGGAGTTAAGATGAAGATAGGGTGTTTTAATTCCCCCCTTTAAATAGGCTATATTCCACAAGAATAGGATGGATGAATACCATGGGCTTTCATAAACCTGGAACTCAAAAACCACTGATAACTTGACCAAGTCAACTTTACCTTAACTACCCAACAAAAATTAATAAAAGTAATATTCCACATGAATAGGATGGATCAATACCATGGGCTCTCATAAACCTGGAGCTCAAAAACCACTGATAACTTGACCAAGTCAACTTTACCTTAACTAACCACCAAGTCAACTTTACCTTAACTACCCAACAAAAATTAATAAAATTAATATTCCACATGAATAGGATGGATCAATACCATGGGCTCTCATAAACCTGGAGCTCAAAAACCATTGATAACTTGACCAAGTCAACTTTACCTTAACTAACCAACAAAAATGAAAACCACTGATAACTTGACCAAGTCAACTTTACCTTAATTAACCAACAAAAATGAATAAAAGTAACGTAGAAATTTATTTTTAAAAGAGCTATTTTTATTTTTTTAAATGTTTACAAGATATTACACTACATTATAACATCTCTACCATAATGGGTTGGAGAGCGTCTCCAACCAACCTACTTTACCTTAACTACCTAGGTGGCTTCAACATTTAGGCCTTTAAATACATTCCAAAGCTCCCTTAGATCTGTAAAAGTCCCAGTGGACCCCAAGAATATGAAGGGTTTTTACGTTATCTCATGCTCTTGTGGGACTCACTACATTGGTGAGACTGGTTGGTCGATTAATAAAAGGATTTGTGAGCATGCTGCTAACATCAAGCATGGCAGGACTCGCTCCTCTACTTTGGTTATCCCATGCTCTTGTGGGACTCACTACATTGGTGAGACTAGTTGCTCGATTAATAAAAGGATTCGTGAGCATGCTGCTAACATCAAGCATGGTAGGACTCGCTCCTCTACTTTGGCAGAGCATGCAGATAAATCTAAGCATCACATCTTCATTGAGAAGGCCCAAGTCGTTGCTAGGGTTAGTCATTTCCATCATAAATTGAGGGAGGCCTTAGAAATTGAAAAAAGACCCTATAATTTGAATAGAGATGATGGTTGGAATATTAGTAGAAGTTGGGTCCCTGTCCTGTCCTCCTAGTTTTTCAGGCTTTTTTTTGGGATTTATTTTATTTGTTTGTTTATTTATGTAGGTATTGACGTACTTTTTATAGTATTTGTTGTTACTTTATTCTTCATTAGGGTTTATTTTCTTGATCCTTCGTTTTTTTTATGTATTTTATCATCGTATTCATCCTTAACTCCTTTTAGTATTTTTGTTATTTGTTTAATGGGTCTCAACCCCATATTTTATTGTTGACCTTGTTTTATTTATTGATTACTTATATATATATTTCTTTTGTC
>APFE030773388.1:250093-274576 GCA_000404065.3 Pinus taeda
TATTAATATTTTTAATAAATTAATAAACTAGTATCATTATTTAAATACTATTTTTCAAAAACTAGCCATTTAATATAGCCATTACTTAATAATATTGGTTTTTAATAGGAGTCCTCTAACGAGGCAGAGGAATTGCCCGGACGGTCCAAAGTGGCCGGAATCTGGGTAAAAAAATTTCAAAAAATTCTTGTAAAGACAGTGTTTGAATCCCGTTTTTGATGGTGGAAATGGATTAAGCACCATCAAAAACATATAGGACACCCAAAATTTTGAAGTTTAACAACTATAATTTGGATTTACAAAAATCTTTGCCGGATTTTCTCTAAATATGACTAGAATTTCTATAACTTTCTGGGCAACTCCTTCGCCTCGTTAGACTAAGCGTTTTCAATATATTAATAAATTAATATCATAATTTAAATATATTATTCAAATATAGCCACTTGAAATTATGTCTCTACATTGCTCTCTATTTAAGCCTTTGCCACGGAAAGACTTTACCCAACAAAAATTAATAAAAGTAACAATAATATCGTTGATGACATAGATTGATTCTCAAGGGAATATACTCAACATATGTTTACTCTTAATGCTTATCAACAATTGTAGAACAAATTTTATTTAGCAAAACGGTCCATTTTACAATAAGATGTGTAGTTCATTTCTTTCTCAAGTTAAATTAGATTCATGCCACCACGTGGGTCATGGCCCACCAATTTCCTAGGAATTTGAGATTATTCCAATTCTACTAAGTTCATATTCGAATTAGATGGGGAAATTAGATTCATGCTACCTGGTGGCTCATGGCCCACCAATTTCCTAGGAATTTGAGATTATTCCAGTTCTAAAAAGTTCATATTCTAATTAGATGGGGAAATTAATATATAAACAAATTTTATTTAGCAAAATAGTCTATTTTACAATAAGATGTGTAATTTTTTTTTCAAATTAAAGTTGACCCATAACCTTTAATACACCTTTAATAAGGTTAATGTGTGCATTGGTAAGACATTTTTCATGTTACAATAGTTTTTTTGTAATATAGCTTGAGTGGGTGGAATGGTTAAGAGCACGGGTTTCCTCTTAAGAGGTCATGATGTCACAAGTTTAAAACCAGAGGGGGATAGAGTATGTATGCCTTCTCTTCTTAGACTTAACACTCAAATCACTACAAAATAAAACCTTAACCAATCATATTGCAAATAAATGATTTTGAATACTAATAAAAAATAATAAAATCAATCCATAATGTTAAAGTACAATAAATAAAAAAGTAAAATTGACTTAATTTTTAAGACTAGATAATATTAAAAAAAGAATAATATGAAAAATAAATAAATAAGAGAAACAATTTTTAAACAAAGAAAGAAAAATTCAATACATAATACCATGCCTACCACAAGTATGATAAATAAAAAAGTAAATTTGTCTTAATTTTTAAAACTAGATAATGTAAAAAATGATTAAAAATAAAAAAGTAAAGTTGTCTTAATTTTTAAGACTAAACAATATTAAAAAAAAGAGTAAAAAGGAACAAAATATAAAAGTAATTTTGTCTTAAATTTTTAAAACTAAATAATGGAAAAAGCAAAAAGCAAAAAATAAAAATAAAGTTCTTAATTTTTAAGATAAATATAATTAAAAAAGATTAAAAAAAAATAATAAAAAAATAATTTTAATCTTAGTTTATAAAAAACTAATATGTGAAAAAAGCAAAAAAAGAATAGTAAACATAAAGTGTCATAATTTAAGACTAATATATTAAAAAAAAATAATAATTTAAACTTGACTTGTAAACTCGAAGTAATTTTAGAATTTTATGGAAAGAAATATATTAAAAATTCACACAAGACAAAATATAATTCTTTTTCACAAATAACATCAAAAAATCTAGAAAAAACTATTAAAAAATATTTTATCATGTAAAAATCTCCGAAAAAGAGATTCGGTAGATAAATATAAATAAAATTCTTTCCCACAAATGAAATTATATATAAAAGTAATATGAAAAAACAAAATCTTAGTAAATAAACTATTAAAAAATATTTTATCAGGTAACAAATCTTTCATGAAAAAATGAAAACATTAAATCTCCGAAAAAAGATTGGGTAGATATTTGTAAATAAATTCTGTCTATCATTACTACTTTTGGTACAAATAAGGTTTGTGACTTGATCGTTAACAAAATACTATTGGAGGTTATACGTAAAAGACTACGGGAAGGTAAAAGAAGGCAAAAAGACAGGAAGTTAAGTATATTGTGACGTAAAGGCCTATGTAACTTAAAAAAATTAATTTTATTATTTACTTGTAATTCGTTCAAATAAAAATTATATAATTAAATACAAATTATATGAGTAATAATGAATTTAATTTTATAAACTTAAATATTAATAATTAAATTTATTTCAGGAACCAAACCCAAAAAGAGCTCTATAAAAATTATTTTAATATAATATGGAATTTCTTCAAAGCAAACAATAAAACCTATTAAAATTAATATAATAATAATAGGGAAAATTTCAAAAAAGCAAATAACATAAAACGTGAAGTTTAAAATCCCTGTGATTTAATACTACAAAGGTTTTATTTATTCATTTTTTTTTATCAGACGAAAAAAAGGTGAGTTTACATTATGTATGAGTGTATAAGTTCAAAAAGTGTTTTTTACTAGTTTACATTATGTACTAGTGCATAAGTTCAAAAAGTGTCTTTGTACAAAAAAAAAAACTTACACAGGTCTTCTAAAAGGCTAAGTAGTAAGAAAAAGAGAGGTAAGGTTACATATCTGCCATATTTTTTTAGAAAGATCTACCAATGCTTACAATATATAAACAAAGTAAGAAAAGATATTTCCCAATCTGAAGGCCAGACAAAAAGTGGAGCATGATTAGTGGACAAAATCGCAAATAAAAATATGAAGAGAAGTAAATTGTTGCTATGGGAGGGGGATAGTGTCATCGACACTGATGGAATTTGCCTTTGTAATGCATATATCCAAAATTATCAGTGATCCCCTTTGACAATGAGTCTGCAACCCCATTTTTTTGACGAAAAATGTGCTGGAGAGAGATCGAAGAGAAAGTACCTCTGAGGATGTTAATATGAGAAATCTAGGCAGTAAGATGAGGAGAGGAGAAATTAGTTTTTGTCGACAAGCCTTCGATTAGTACATGCGAATCCTCATATACAAATAAGGTGTCAATGTATAGTTGTCTGGAAAACCAAAGAAGTCCCCAAAGAGCCAAGACTTCAGACCTCATGTCTGTGCCTGGTCTGCCATTCCAGTGTATCTTGTATTAACAATTTTGGTTCACACGAAGCCATACACCACAACCACATAGAGATCGTTGTGCAACACCATCAAAGAACCTTGCCAAGAACTGCAAGGGATGTGAAAGAGATCTGTGAGATCAATCCCGAATTGATTGAATGAGAGTCCTCACATTTTCTAGCCGAAGAAAAATCTTTTGGATGATTCAGCGAGAAATGATCAAAACTCCTTCAAAGATGTGTCCATTCCTGGCATGCCATATTTCCCAAACAGTAAGAAAAGGAGTTGCCTTAACCTTACCTCCCCGCGCCGATCACCATTTGAGACAATATTCTTTGTGTCTAAATCTTCTGTAAGGTGGATTTCAAGAAGAGAAAATGTCGTTCCAGAATATGATAACAGTCGGGCATTCTAAGAACAGATGAGAATTGTTTTCGTAAGAGTTTCTACACATAGGGCATCTCCCTAGCCCATTGAATACCCTCTTACATAGATTCTCCTAGCTGAGGTTCTTGTTTCTCCAAACCATTCAGTTGAATAGTATGATCTTAATAGGGATGTCAAGTTTCCAAACCTTATAGAACTAGCAAGTATGATGTAGAGCATGGGTAGTGAGAATAAGATACCTATAATTGTCCGCCACTTCCACCAAATTAGTCCACAGCTTCCCAACCCAAGTGATGAGGCCCCCCTCCTTTGTACTGCAAAGTCTAGCAAGTCTACATGATTGTATATAAACTTCCCATTCCGCCGCATATGTACTTGTTAGGCCCAACTCACCCTCTTGTTTCCAAATAGGAAAACTCTCGTTCCAGCCAATGATTGCTTGTTCAAACATGAATATGCCTTGAGCGTGTAGCCGTCGAAACATATCCCCAAGAAATCATGTGCAACAACCACATCCTTAATGCTATTGATACTTATAATAATATGATTCCCCCAGCGAAAAGTCCAACATATTCTCTGGAAAAATAAATCCCTCACTTTTTGGAAACTTCTCCAGATATAGGATCCAAAGTTGCTCCCAAGTAATCCCGATTTGATCTAGCCTTCTTCCCTTCTCTTTTGCTAGTATTTTGTGGAGATGATGTCTCACCAAATTCCTTCCTTGAATAGTCCTCACCACAGGGATTTCATAATAAGAACCTAGCCAAATATTTTTATATCTAAAATACCTCAGCCACCATGGTCCTTTGGGATGGTAATACTTTCCCATTTTGTGAGATGATATTTATGAAATTCTTCCCTTCCCGCCCAAATAAAATGTGCCATGGTGCATTGCTTTTGTTAATAATGGGTGAGGGGAGGATGTATAATTGCGCCCAGTATACAGTCAGTTGTTGAAGTAAAACTTGTGCCAATATGTATCGACCCCCTAGGGACAACCATCAATATGCCCATCCATTTAGCCTACGCCTATATTTGTCAATTATCCAAATCCAATTTGCAAATTTGTAGTTATCAAGATTGATTCTAAAACCAAGGTATGTGAGGCCATCACACAAAGGCCGAGATTGGAAGTTGAATAATCTAATATAGGATTTACCTTCATTTTCTAGCATACCTGATGAAACTCCAAATCCTTGCAAAATATCATAGAACACCCTCCATTGTGTCCTAGACAACATTCCAAATGCTAGAATATCATCCAAAAAAAAGTTATGTGAGACCTTAAGACCTGCACATAGTCTTATACCATTGAATTGACATCCTGAAACAATCGGCTTGATCTTGAGGCTAAGGAAATCCATTATCAAAATGAATAACAAAGGAGAAAGTGAACAACCTTGTCGTAGTCCCCTGCCAGCACTGAAGAAAATTTAAAAGTATCCATTGATCAAAATAGAAAAATGTGCACTAGAAACACAAGCCATGATCCACTCAATGATTGGTGTAGATAGGTCAATATTTGATAGAATAAGGCGCAAGAATTCCTAGTCAACACAATCATAATCTTTCCAAAGGTCCACTTTCATCACTAAATCCTTAGTTTTCCTAGTGTGGATGGAATGAATACTATCTTGAGTAGTGGCCACTGCATCGTGTATCAACCTATTGTGAAGGAAACTCGATTTTTCCCGCGATATTTGAATCAAGAGGGTTCCTTTGATGTGCTATGTGATAATGTTTGATATAAGTTTGTAAGTGATGTTGCGCATTGAAATGGGCCGGAAGTTAAGAAAGGAGGATGTAACTGATGCTTTAGGAATCATGGAAATAAAAGTTGAGTTGATAGATCTAGAACAGGGATCAGGACTCTTCCACCATATTTAACAGGGCCAGCCCCACCAGGTCAAATAAATGGAAAATAACTCCATCGTCCAACCATTCGGGCCTCAAATTTTATCTTTAGCAAAAGATCTTAACACCTGGAGGATTTCTCAATTGTGACTGGGTTGAATATTTGCTCATTTAGCTCCTCATTGAACGTAAGTGGATAGTCGAATGTTCCCCATAATTGATCTTCTATGAAGTTCTTGGAACACCTATGAAATAAGGACTCAAAATAATGAACAACTTCCCTTTGAATTTCCTTAGTGGTATATACTATATCCCCATCATGACTGTGAATTTTCCAGATAGTATTTCCATTTTTCCTTTGATTTGCATATTTATGAAAATACTTTGTGTTTCTGTCACCTTCCCATAACCAAAGGGCTCTACTCTTTAATTTGCTGGTCGATTCTTGGATGAGTAGGATCTATCACTATCTGCTCTCCAATGATTTTAGCTTGTCCCAAATAAGTGCATATGGAGCACCTCGATCCACTATATTGCAAATTTTTTCAATCTCCATCGTGACAAACTTTAATTCAATGGTCAAAGAATTTTTTTTCTCCCTCTCCCATATCCTTACTCGACTTTTTAAAGATTACAGTAAGCTTGAAAGATGTTGCATCAGAGAGTGACCCACCTCCCGGGTATGTGCCCTCTAGAAATTGATGACCAAAGTGTTGAACTCTACATCCTCCAACCAATTTCTATTGAATTTAAATGGTATGCCCAATCTAGGATGTTCCAACCGCCATTGAAGTACAATGGGCATGTGATTTGAAATCATAGATTTTACCACCTAGGATCACATACACCCAAGCCGCTCCATAAGGTTTTCATGGACTAAGAATTGGTCAAATCTTTCGTCAATGTCCTCATCTTCCCCTCTTCCATTATGCTAGGTAGGAGTCAATGTGTGAGGCTAGACATCCTGAATATGATTGTAGTAAAAAAGTTGGCATAAGTGGTTAGCTAGAGGATCCCCCTAACATCAGACCCCCCAACATTCCTCCTTGGAAAGTGTAGTATTAAAATCTCCTGCCATGATCAAGGATCCAATCTTGAGTAGATCACAATCATCCATGTGCTTCCAAAATGTATATTTGCTGTTATATGGAGCATATAAGTTGAGAAAGTGAAGTCTTGATGTGTGATCTCGTATATAGCCTGTCAGAAGTATACCTGCAAAAAATTTATATGCAGTCATGGTGGCCCATCTAGGGTCCCAAAGAGCGAACATTGCACCAGATAATCCATTTGAATCTACAACCACCATGTGCTAGTCTTCCAGAAAAAATTTCCAAAAATATAAAAAAAAATCGATCAATGACAATCATTGTTTCCTAGAGCAAAATCAAAAAGGGGAAAAAAAGAGCTGAAAAGGTGTTTGAGGGATAACAGTTTGGTGTGGTCCCCCAGGCCACACAAATTCAAGGATATGCAATTCATCTCACATGCATGGTGTCAGGTGAGTTTTCTCCAAGGGCTCGAGTGAAAGTAGAAGCAATGGGAATGTCACATAGTCCATAAGAATCTAGAAAATGAAGATATTTTGTTGACAAAATCAATTTAAGATGTCAGGGGCCTCACCTCCCCTTCTTTTGGATGGTGATATTATAGGCTAAGTTAGGGCTAATGGAAATGGAGGTAATATGGGAGGAACCCTTATGGATAATTAATGGCATGAGGCCCATAGTTGGTGTTGAAAATAGCAACAAGAAATGCTAAAAATAACACTGCTATAAATAGCATTTTGGGATACATTCCAATTTTAGTTAGTCCTTGAACTAAAATTGAGAATTAAAATTTGAATTTGATCTTAGCAGTTGTTTGTAAAATAATTAATTTATCTTGAGTTAATTAGTTGTAGAAAATCAAACATGAAGTCTATGTGAAGACATGCAACCGTTTCCTCTTTGATTAAGGAAGTCATCCCTTGATTAAGGAGATCTGGATGAGTTGTAATTTGAGTTGTAATTAGTTAGCTCAGTTATCTGAGTTAAGTGCAATTAGATTAGTTCAAACAGTTTGTTGAACTGATTGTGAGTTTAGTTAGTTAATGAATGCATGCATGTAACTGTTGCACTTTAGATAACTGAATATTCTCTCATAAATAACTCATGCATGTCAGTTTAGTCAGAGACCCAGTTGAGATCAGATGATGGGACAATGTATTATCAGTTGTAGGAATATTCCATTAAGGACATCTCTTGCATGCAAAAGGAATTCATTCCTTGGAGATTGTACAATTACTTTTGAGTTTGGTGAGTTGTGTGAGAGGCCAATTCACACAGGTGGCAGCATTGGACCCCAGGAGAAACTGTGCAAGGAAATAGGAGGCTTGGAGGATTGGAGGAAGTCATATGTTGTGTCTATTCAGTTTGTGAGCTGTATTGAGGGATTGTACTGGGAGTTGGATAGCTTGTGAGCTAAAGCTTTGTGTAATCCAAACATATTTCCACTTGTATGATAATACAAAAATCGGGGTTTTTAGCTAAGGCTTTCCCTAGAGTATTCTTCTATGTTCATGTGTGATTGCTTTCTCATTCTCTGTTATATGTGTTCTATTTGATCTTGCTCAAAATCGATTAAGATTCCACAAGTTTATTTGTAGAAGTAGATCAAGTATTTTGCTTTAGTATATTGCATTATCAGGTGATCTACAGTGGGAAATTCTACATGGTATCAGAGCAAAGGTGATCAAAGAGAAGAACAATATACAAAGAAGGGAGAAGTTCGAAGGTTCAAGTTCTTGATTATAGAATTCAAATTCTTATCACATCTCAAATTTCATCAATGGCATTCAACAGTTTAAGACTCAAGTATGCCCTTGATGGCAGCTCAAATTATATAGCCTGGAAGGATCGCATGGAAGTGGTATTAGAGAACAACGATTTGAAGGACTTCATTGATCAAGAAGTCCTCAAGCCAGCAGCTACTAATGCCCAATAATTGGTGGAATGGAAGAAATGTGTGGCTAGAGTGAGGAGAATAATTTTGGAGGGAGTTTGAGACCACATAGTCTCAAGCCTCCATGGGAAGGAGACACCGTTTTCAATATGGAAAACATTGGAGGATCTATATCAGAACAACAATGATCATAGGAAGCTGGCGCTGAAAGACAACCTTTGGAAAATCAAGTGAGAAAAGGACGACACAATCTCTACATATATGAACAAGCTCACCACCTGCAAGGATGAGCTTGGAAGTGTAGGGATCATGACAGTTGATGATGACATGGTGAGTCTTACTCTCCTTGGTCTTCCTAAGAGCTGGCATAGCTACCAAGACTCGTTAAATGGAAGAGAGAAACTACTAGATTGGGAACGACTTTGGTCGGATCTGATGCAGGAGGAGATAAGAAGAAGCACTAGAGATGGATCTTCATCAAAGCAAGATGATGAAGAAAATCTAGCCGTAGTGTGTAAGGTGAGGAAAGGGAAAAGGAAGGAGTCCCATTCCAAATCCAGTTCTTCCCATGGTGGGAATAAGTTTTCCAAATCGAAAGTGAGATGCTTTCATTGTCATGAGGTGGGCCATTATGCTACGAATTGTCCATAGAAGAAATCCAAGAAGGGATCTTTGAAAGGATCAGATGGTGAGGCACTAGCCTCACCGTTCGAATTGAATTTCTCTCTCATAGCATGCATGGTTTCATCCATGGTGGGATGTGTTTGGTACCTGGACAGTGGAGCCTCTTTCCACATGTCTGACGACAAGAATCTATTTAGTACCTTGGAGGAGAAGGATCTCTAGATGCACATTAAGATGGGTGATGATGGAAAGTACATGTTTTAGGTGAAGGTATGGTTGTGTTTCAGAGAGAGCATGGAGCTCCTCTCACCCTGACTAATGTAAAGTATGTACCAGGTCTAAAGAAGAATCTTGTGTTTGTCGCTATGCTGGAAGACAAAGGCTATGATGTAGTCTTTAGTAAAGAAAAGGTATTCTTAAGGCATATTGGCACTAGACAGACCAAGAGGATTGGGATTTGAGTTAAGATACTCTACAAACTAGAGTTGGATGACTGTGCTGCATTGAGTTCCAAAGCAGAGTTGGTGCAGAGTCAAGATGTTGGCGAGCTATGGCATAGAAGATTGGGCCACTTGCACCATGGGGCCTTGAAGATCATGCAATAGATTTCTACCAGACTTCCCAAGGGAAAATTGGAGCAGACAAATACATGAAAAGGTTGTACCTTGGGTAAGTATGCGAAATATTCCTTTCGTGATCGAGACAGTAGAGCTGGAGAAATCTTGGAGCGAGTTCATACAAATGGGTGTGGACCATTCTATACATCCTCCACCGCTAAAAAGGTACTATGTTATTTTTATTGATGATTTTTCTCGTAGATGTTGGATCTACTTTATGTAGAAGAAGGATCAAACCTTCTCAAGGTTTTGTGAGTTTAAAGCCTTGGTAGAGAAAGCATATGGAAAGAAAATAAGGGCCTTGGGTAGCGAAAATGGTGGAGAGTATGTCTCCTAATAGTTTAAGGACTTCTGCACAGCAGAAGGAATTAAACGGGAGTTGATGGCACCCCATAACCCACAGCAAAATGGGGTGGCCAAAAGGAAGAACAAATTGATTATGGGAGAAACTCAAGAGATGTTGCATGACCAAAGCCTACCACTTCATTTGTGGGCTGAGGCATGCAATACAACAATATACTTGTAGAACAGAAGCCTACACTGTATACCAGGGGTGAAGACACCAATGGAAGCCTTTTCCGGGAAGTGACTAGATATGAGTCACTTCAGGATCTTTGGATCATCAATTTATTTCCATGTGACAAAGATGGCTAGAAGAAGCTAGATCCAACAACTGAGTTGGGAATACTTGTGGGATACACTGATACACCCCACAACTATCAAGTGTTCCTACCTACCAATCAGAGGACAGTGGTATGCAGAGATCTAAAGTTTGATAAGCAGATAGCCATGCGAGTATCACTTGAGAGGGAGCTTAAGTTGTTGTTGCTGTGCGAGACTGTGTGGTGAAAAGGATCATGTTGTTGTATGTTTTGACCGAGGAATAAGATGCAAATATTTTGACTAAGGAATTGTCAAAATGAAAGTTCGAGTTCCACAGAGATAGGATTGGGGTGATTGATAATCTCTTTCTTTTTGAGAGGGAGTGTTGAAAATAGCAACAAGAAATGCTAAAAATAGAAGTGCTAAAAGTAACATTGTTATAAATAGAATTTTGGGATACATTCCAATTTTAGTTAGTCCCTGAACTAAAATTGAGAATTAAAATTCAAATTTGATCTTAGCAGTTGTTTGTAAAATAATTAATTAATTCATCTTGAGTTAATTAGTTGTAGAAGATCAAACATGAAGTCTATGTGAAGACATGCAACAGTTTCTCCTTTGATTGAGGAAGTTATCCCTTGATTAAGGTATGAGCTGTACTTTGAGTTATAATTAGTTAGCTCAGTTAACTAAGTTAAGTCCAGTTAGATTAGTTCAAACAATTTTTTTAACTGATTGTGAGTTCAGTTAGTTAATGCATGCATGCATGTAACTGTTGCACTTCAGATAACTAAATATTCTCTCATAAATAACTCATGCATGTCAGTTCAGTCGGAGACCTAGTTGAGATCAGATAATGGGACAATGTACTATCAGTTGTAGGAATATACCATTGAGGATATCTCTTGCATGAAAAAGGAATTCATTCCTTGGAGATTGCGCAGTTACTTCTGAGTTTGGTGAGTTGTGTGAGAGGTCAATTCACATAGGTGGCAGCATTAGACCCCAAGAGAAACTGCGCAAGGAAATAGGAGGCTTGGAGGATTGGAGGAAGTCATATGTTGTGTCTATTCAGTCTATGAGTTGTATTGAGGGATTGTACTAAGACCTAGATAACTTGTGAGATAAAGCTTTGTGTAATCCAGACATATTTCCACTTGTATGATAATACAGAGATTGGGATTTTTAGCTGAGGATTTCCCCAGAGTATTCTTCTATGTTCATGTATGATTGCTTTCTCATTCTCTGTTATATGTGTTCTATGTGATCTTGCTCAAAATCGATTAAGTTTCCACAAGTTTGTTTGTAGAAGTAGATCAAGTATTTTTCTTTAGTATATTGCATTATCAGGTGATCTACAGTGGGAAATTCTATAGTTGGTTTAACCACGAGGAAGTCTAAATCACTGCTGACAAAGTTATAAGGGGAATGGTTAGTCATCAGCCGTAACTGGGGAAGGGGATTCCAAGGAGGTGAAAGAATCAGATGAGGAGGGGAATACCCTCAAGGTGAGGGTGATTAGAAGGAGGGGTAGAATCCGACGAGGGGAATGGGTAGGGGGTACACCGATTGCGGATTTAGGGGAATTGATGTGGACACCATCAGAGGAGGAGGAAGATGAAGGGGCAGAGAATGTAGTGTTGAATGAGGTTTGTGGTGAGTGGGGGGCCTCAATGGAGGGGCCCTATGAGGTGATACAAGGTACACAGATAGTCGAGGGAAGTTGGAGGGAGAGGAAGTAGTGATTTCAAAATAGACAATAGATTTCTTAGAGGAAATGTCAATACTTGTGTGTTGCCAAGGGTCTTGTAAACTACCCGTCCTGTGCTTCCATCATCCCTCTGTATGTCGTCGATGGAAACCAACATGTAATAATATTCAAGGACAATTTTTCAACAGGTGTCCCTTATGGTGGCAAAGAAAGCACCGAAATGGAATGCACCAGTAGTGCAAACGCTGTCGATGTACACTGCAATCCCATGCCAAATCCATTTGCCCCAGAAGGCCCCTAAAGAACCCTAGTTCCACCAGGATCCAGGCCACTCGTTTCTCACTAGCCCCCATACATTTTGGGTCAACATAAATGAAACGTCAAATGGAGTTGTCGATCTCAATAAATATCCTACAAGTCCAGAATTCTAGAGGAAGACCTGAGAGTTTCACCTAGATGAAGTTATTGTTCGGAGAGTCTCGTAAAGGAATAAACCCCACATACTAATTAAGAAGAGATAAGAAGATGCACCCCTGAACCCAAGGAAGTTGTCTAATCTTTCCCAAGTCTTCCCGATGCAGAAAATGAAAATTAAAACATTCGTTCATGATTCTGCTCACCTTCGACGGATAACTGAGAATCAGAGTCCATTTATATGTACCCACCGTTATATATCTTGTTCCTTCAAATCAACAAAGAACCACCTGCCAACCAGAACTCACTTTTGTAGGCTAACAACTCTATCCCACATGAGATCGTAGCCAAAGCTGAGGATTTTTGTCACAATAGAAGGTTTAATGGGTTTTCCATGAGCCTGCTGTCTTGCTCGATGACCTCCCTAAAGAGAAGATTGAACATGATTCCCATAAGCCACATGTTCGCCATCTATACAGCATGCACTAGTTGTTGGGAGGCTCCGATGGTCCACAAGGGTGTGACGGGACCCAGAGGGATGATATGGAATGTGTGTCTTTTCGACAACAAGAGTGGCATGAATATATGCTTCATGCGATGACACATCAATTTCTAGGGTGGCGATGAACTCTGCGAGGTGTGCCATGAGAAGAATGTGGATAAAGGGGTAAAACCAAATCACGAGGGTGAAAGCAACCTGCAACCGATAATGAAGTAGTACGATGATAAGGGGATAGGGTTAGTGGCTCGAGTATATGGGAAGTCGAAGATAATAACACCAGGAGAGAAGTCTGGTTACCAGTCTGGGAATAGCCCAATCATAAGTCTCCTGAGGAAAGTGCCTGCCAAATAGAAATGTGCAACTCCCCACCAAAATAGAATTCTAAGGTAAATCACCATCATTTCCTAAAATAGACCAAGTAAACAAAGGAATACTTACAATCACAATAAATATCAAAAAATACTAATTTACAATCCAATAAAAAAATTAAATGGTACATTGTAGGCATAAAAAAGTTATGAAATTAATACATATTTTTAAATTATATTGAATTGATTTCGAAATTTAATTTTTTACCCCAATCACAACTTTAAATAGGAAAGAGAGAGAACTTTAAATAGGAAAGAGAGAGAATTGTAAAATTGTCATGTTAGAACTACCACCATTAAAGATTCAAAACATACATGAATGAAAAAAGTTGCTAAATGGTAGTTCCGCTCATATAAAATCTTATAGATTTATAATCCCTTTTCATTTACCTTATGTAGATGATTTTATAATAAATTTAAATTTTATTTATAACATTTTTATCCATATATAGTTATTTGCAAATTATATAATGAAGCATGAATATGGATCATCCATGGGTAACTTGAAACCACCGGCTATGTTTTGGCATATTTCAATTTTCTCATTCTAAATTTGTGATTGAAAATTTTAAATAATTTGAATAATGTGTGTTTTAATTCTTCATGGGAAGACTTTATATAAATAAATTTTATCGAACCCATATAAATAAATATATAGCCGTTTCTCAGTTAATATGACTTTCGTTAAGGGAGAGGAATTGAAATTCTATTTTCTAAATCGTGAGCTATATGTATATAAGAGGCCTAGAAAACAGATTTGATTATATCAATCTCAAACTTTCCGGAAATTACAAAAGGCAAGGTATTCTTATTAATTAGATATTAGCAAATGAATAGTAAAAATTACCACCTAGGAAAAACAAAGAAAATACCATTCCAATTCATGTATGCCAACTGGTATATGTTTACATTCTTGTTTGGAATTTGTATCAGTATACACAATTCTGGTAATTGCAATTGGGTTCACTCAAAATGTATAAACATGCACATTATTTTAGTTGTTATAATACTCAAAGCATTTCACTTAGTATTGCACACAAAATAAATACTCATGTGATAGTTCAATATTCAGAAGTAGATACCAGGTTTGAGTACTCATATATTATAAGAATTTTTTGTTGGTGATTGGAGAATGCTTCACACTGATCTCTCAACCGTACATTGTGATTTATTTAGTCCTATAAGTCGGCACCCCCATGCCAGGTCCAGAGTCTGAGAATTTGAATTTTCTGGTGATTCACCATTTGAGTTAAGGGAGAAAAAACACTTGCAGATAGTTTATTAGCCAAGGACAAACACTAGTGGTTTATCAACCACAAAAAACACCCATGGTTTATTACATAGTTACCAAATTCCGATGAATTAGTAACAAAAATTCGAATATTCGTCAATTCATTTGATTTAACTGAATTATTTATAAAAAAAAATGATTCGTTTAAGGATTGCATGGGTGGGGAAATCAAGGGACCTCAAAAATTGAGGGACCTCAAAACTGATTTAATAAGGTTTTCCCTTGTCCAAAACATCACAAAAAAACATCAATGCATTCTTAGTGCTCAAAGAGAAGGACTAGTTTCTAGGGAAAGTCAAAGCAATATGCACTTTTATTTAGGAATAACCTGAATTACAAGTGAATTTGGTAAATTTTGCAATATAAAAATGAAAATTTTGAAGTATACTGGTGAATTAATTTTGAATTGAAATTTTTTTAATCCAATTATTTCTATATCATATTCAAACCTGAATTGGAATTTGAACATGGTAACTATGGTTTATTAGTCCCGATAAGCATTAGTGACTCACTATGCATAGTTGGATACAAGCACAATGGTTTATCAGTCATATCAAGAACTATTGATTTGTTAGCCCCCGGTAAGCACCCAACACGTGAACTCTACCTCCCTATATGTCCAGGTTTGGAAACACTGGATAGAGATTGGAAAAAATGGACAACAACAATCTAGAGCAATGGATACTCCATGTGGGTTGTTCACTCTTTCTCTTTCAATACCAAAAACAAAATCCCTCACTTTGATCAACTCTAGTTTTAAAGATGGTTTGGGGCTAGTGCCTCTTCCAGTGATCAAGAGGGAACTATAGCTGCTTCTTCATGTTGCCTTGAAGATCAATTTACCTCTTCAATTTATGAGAAGGAAAACAAATCCTTGTTGGCACTACAGTTGCATTAATGGACACTTAAACGTGGTGATTCTTTACCTACCACGAGGGTTAGAATTTAATTCTTGTATGCGACGGGCATGGTGGTTCGCACCATAATCTACCCCCTATGACCTTGACTTGTCCCTTCTCCTCAAGTTATTAATAATCAAATAGATTACAATTAATTGTGATTACAACATAATTACAATTAATTATGATGATCAAATATTATGATTAGTTATTAATTTCAACCTTAAAGTTTAATTAATCATTTTTACTTAAATTACTAATTCATCATTAATTTATTGCAAGCATGAATATATCTATTTTTTAAATTTTGGTAATAATTTGAGTCTTGAAATCATGATTAATATATAAAAAGGTATTAAAACAACATCTCACCATGATCTAAATAAGAATGGATTTCACGAGTAATGATCTATATTATATTAAAAAAGAGGTTCTGTGAGTAAACAAATATTGCATTGAGATGATCAATTACATAAAAATGTTTGTTAATTATGGATTTCATGAGTAATGATCTATATTATATTAAAAAAGAGGTTCTGTGAGTAAACAAATATTGCATTCAGATGATCAATTACATAAAAATGTTTGTAAATATCATAATTAACGTATGGGTGTTATAAATAACATTGGAGTCTATTCAATGTAAAGTGGACTAGGCCCATTATGTTTGCTATTATTAAATAAGGTTCAATATGTAGTTAGTATTGAGAAAATGTAATATGTACACATTAACAAAAGTTCACTAGGTATTTAGGAAGTCATTAAGATTAGTTTTATTTTTAGCTATACAAAAGGTTGTGTTATACTCCACAATATCCTAGGCTGAGAGGAGATCGACGAAGGTAACCACAAACTAAGCTTTCTATTTGGTAGCTAGCCCTACCAAACCAGAGCGGGCTCTCTTTATGATCACAACCAATGAATTGACTGAAAAAGGAATAGAGTTTACGCTAGGTATACTAGGCTCAGATAGGGTTTGAAAGTTTTTAGGTTTTTGATGTTGGATAAGGGAGAAAAACTAGGTAGTTAGGTCAAAGAATCAAAGGGTTACAACAAAAATATATAGAGGAGAAAGGTAACAATAGTTTTGTGATGGATTTAGGGTTTTTCAGTGTAGTGTAGTGTTTGGAAGATGCAAAAGTTTCTTAATGAGCATGATCACATGAATTCATTAAGTTAGAAAGAGAATTACACAAGATGATATTCCCATAAAAACAGAGCTTTATGCAAATAATTCTGCTTATAAAATTTAAGGAAAACCACTGAAGAAATGATGAATGGAAAGAGAATATTAATATCTTTCATATAAATCTATAACAGAGAAAATACAACATCACAAACTTACTGCACATGAATTCCTAGATAATATTTGCAAACTGCATCCTTTGATTTCTTGAAAATGTTCAAGTACAAGCTATAATAGTTCTCTCCTCTGATGTCCAACCTGTTCTATGACTGAGAAAATGATACATAAAGACCAAGAAAACATCTCCCCACTCTTAGGGGTCAAATCCATGACTTGTGGAGTTGTTCCCAAAGGTCTCAACCAAAACCCTAATGACTAGGGAGGTTAACAAACTCTCCCTCAATTTGAGAAACTATTTCATTTGACCCAAAACAATTGAAATTTTCATGTATATAGCTAATTTTACATTCATATAGCATAATTACACCTCAATTACATAATTTACATAGGTAAAAAGGTCAAACTAGGTCAAACTGAGGAATAAAATCAGTCTCCTGGAAAAAGCGCAACGTGACATTGTAGGCCACTTTTGGAGGCCTTCCTGAACTTCAAATTCAGCTCATGATAGCTCATTGGAAATATATCTCTGTATAGTTATCTATAGAGCCCTCAAGAACTAAAAATTATGAAGTATAGCTCCTAAAAAGTTACTTCTCCCAAGACTTGTCAAAAAGCGTAGTGTGGCCTCCAAAAACAAGGCAGAAAGGTGTTTTTTTAAGTGGTTTTTGGCCATTTTCACCCTATAAAAGTTGATGACCTGGGATTCCAGGTGTCCAAAATTGATGTAGGGGTCAAAAAATATCCAACCATGTAGAGTTTTTTCCATTTGGAGCTCTGCAGAAAAAGCACATTGTGGCCCAAGCTACGCTTTTGGCAAGGTGACTGTGCCAAAAATTGCCAAATTTGACCAAAAAATTGCAAATGACCAAAATGTTCACCAAAACTTCTCAAAATTTGTGTATAAAGTCCTAATATTCTGTACTATAGTATCATAGATGCATCAACCAACAAATCAAGCTTACCCTTCTCCTTTTGATTGATTAGGGTTTTGCTTAGCCTTGCTTTCATTTTCTTGACCTTTGCTGTCAAAATCAAGTTCCTTGTGTAATAATGGGAATCCATGTGTTTTTGTAGCATCTTGTCCATGTTTTCCCTCTTGATAAGCTTCTCCAAATGATCATTGACTTTTCCTAGCCAATGTTCCTTGTCTTCATTGATTTCCCTGTCAATAAGCTCACTCACAGTGATTTGCTTTCTTTGTTGTTGAAGTGCCTTTTTAAGGCCTCTTGTCTTTAGTTTTTTTCTTTCCAATTGCTCTTGATGTTCAAATAGGTCCTCTACCTCTATCATTGATTTACCTTTAGTCTCCTTTAGCAATTTCATAATGTGCTTCTCTTGAAGCATTTTATCAACTTTCAATTACATGTTTTCTTGCTGTAGGCATGCTATCAAAGAATTTGCCTCTGTCAATTTGTCCTGCAACCTTTTGAGTTCATTATCCTTGTCCACCATAGGCTGCTCAACTATCCTAGGCTCCTCATTAGAATTCAAAGTAGTCTCATCAACATCAAGATGAAAAGAATCATCATCTTGGAAAAGTGTCTCACGATGCAAAGGTGATCCTTGTTGTGCTGACGTAGAAGGCTTGGCCCCTTCCACAATCTGTGGAGAAAGAACAAGCCTATTCCATATTTGATAAGTTTTGACCACTTTATTCCCACCTTTCTTCTTCTACACTATAGACTTACTAAATGAGCCAATCTCTGTTTGAGTAGGGGGTGTTGATGATGAAATAGGTCTAGTAGGTTGGTTAGAAGAAGGCAAAAAGACCACTGCTTCAATGAATGTCTCCTAGGTAATGTTTAACTACTTAAGATGATGAAGGAAAATAATATTGATGAGGGAATGATGAAATAGGTTGTTTTGTTGTAGCTTATTGTTTCTATGCTGCACCTTGTAAGCCATCTTATCTATGCTCCTATAAAGATAGTAGGGTATGTTGAGCAGTTTCACCCTAGTAAAATGCACAAGCATTATGATGTGATAGTTGTAGAGTCTAGAGAATCTCCCCTCACAAGTGAAATAATTCACGATGATCTTAATTAATGGTGCGAACTTGTCAAGGATCTGGTCAAAAGGAAAGATTTTCTTGATGCTATCTTTGTATGGAGCTTTGAGGTAGGGTTGGTAGAATTGGGCATCCAACTCTTGAGTTTTGAAAAATTTCTCACCAATATTCGGTATCCCTGTGGCTGTTGCTATGATGTTAGCTGATATAGTGAATGTCACCCATTTCCATTTTCCCACCCTTGTTGTAAGGCCTCCTTTCCTTCTCCATAGTAAACTTGTGAGTGCAAACCCTAGAGGGAAAAACAGGGGAAGGGAATGAGGGAATATGATGAAGGGTTTCAGGAGTAGGAATGGGTATAGGAAAAATTTATGAGATGGGGAGGGATGTTAGGGAACTTAGAGAAGTGGAGGGAAGTGAAAAGAGTGAGGGAATATATCTAGGGAATTTATACACAATCCTAGCTATGAAGGATGTAAAAAACGCAGTGTAGGGATAGGTTTTAGGTATAGAAGGTTTTAAGAATGTGAGTGAGGGGGTGTGAGGGTTTTAGGGAGTGTGTTTGAGTGTGAGGGAGGGTAAAATGTATAGGAATAGGGTTTGTAGGCTTGCAAACATGAAAATGAGGGCTTCCCGCAGAAAATTCAGTGAGGTAGCTTAAGACCAATTTTTGGAATGTCTTTGGCCATAAAAATGTTGATGAAGTGGTTGATGATGAATGAGATCTCTTTAGCAATGAAATGAATGAGAGAAATGAACAATGATGGTCTTTTATAGCTTGTAAAGTTGATTTCTTTTCATATTCAAGTGACACGATGATTTGTTCTAATGGATTTGCGCCTTGTTGTTGAGTTTGAGTTGTCCTCAAGGACCAAAACATATAAATTACTCATATTAAATATAAATATATTATTTAAAAAGAAAAAATTATGAAGTATGCGAGATATACCCTTGTATTATGAAAATCATAAAAAATAAAGCAATGTTTACTTGCCTCTTAAGGTGTGGTAATCTTTCATTGAGAAAAGATCTGAAAACAAAAATACATAGAGTATGACCCTAACATGCCATCCCCCTTGAAATTAGTGTCGTCCCTAGGGATATTAATGAGTGAATTTCTAAATAATCATTGTTGGTTTCCATGTGGAATCTTTGGGCTTCATATATTTCCACTGGATCAATACCTCTCAAAATATAAACTAGCACAATTGACACTCTCTAGTATTCAATACTACATTTGACTAGAACAACCTAGAGCCTTCTTCATCACATGTTTGGTAAGTTGGTTTGTACCATTCACTTTTATCCTACAACCTTATTTAGACAAGACACATGAAATACTAGATGAATGTTGAAGTTGGTTGGAATAACCAACTTGTAGGCCACTGTTCCAATGCATGGGATGATATTATAAGCACGCAAAATTTTAAGGATGAAAATTTATCTTAAAGTTTAGAAACCTTGGTGAATCTCGCTAGTCTCTAATATGAAAACTACAAAATGGTTGTTGATATATTTGTAAAAATATTCAAATTTCTAATGATTTTCTATATACTCTCTATATAATTTTGGTAAATTTTAAGGTAAAACAATTTTACACTAAAATTTGGCCGAATATTTTTTAGAAAAAATGGAAAATTAGCGAATATTTTTTTCTTTTCGAAAAATAATGGAAAATTAGCCTGTTATCACTCAGGTTGTTCCCTGCCTCCAGAAGGGAATACGGTCGAGGTAACCACTAACCAACCTTTTAGCTGCATATCCTAGCCAATCTGCAACCAGAGAGGGCTCTCTTTTTGTGATTTAGATTTGTTTGTTTAGGTGTTAGGCTAGTTATGAAGCACAAGTTTTGTTTGGTGTTTCGAAGATGACATTCAGTAGAACAAGGCTGTAACATGAAAGAAGTTCAGACCATTGGGTTGATGGAGTCTAATGGAAATGAACCTATGGGTATGGTTTCTTTGGCAATAGGAAAACTACAGAGCAAGATAATTAAACACAGAACAACCTTCAAGCTGAAATAAGATGAAATGAAGTCAAGGAATGAAAGGCAATCAAGAATCTTTCATAATGCTAACAGAGGGAAATTGTATAAACATAATCAGGGAGCAATTAAGAATTCCTTGATGATATTTAGAGTGGAAGAACCAGGGAGGCAAGAGCAGTCAAGAATTCTTTCCTATGCTAGTCCTGTGGAAAACATAAAAAATTATAGGAATTGAACACAGAGTACAACAAAGTAAATTCTGGGTTATCCTTTTTTCCTGTAACTTAGAACATGATATTTAGATGATAAATAAAACACAAATATAGTAACACAAGAGTAAAGAAGACTTATTGATCCATGTATTAACACGAGAATTCTGCATTATATCCTTCTGCCATTGATTCCATAACTAGCAAATTCACTAACACAACATTCCAACAATTTTTATTTCAGAAGAGTTCTCAAAACTTACAGAGTAGGTCCAGAATGATATTCACCAGCCAACCATACATATCTTGAGAAGGTATTTATAAAAGAGTTTACAAAATATCCTGTAGGAAAATATCAAGTAATAAATTTATCCATCTACTTTGGCAGGGTCAATAACTAATATGGAAAACCGTGCCGAAAACCGCGCAGAAATGAATGAAGAAATAACTATGCTGTACTAGATGCCTTAGGTGTCTTGTTATTGTTGACTTTTTTGACTCAAATAGTCGGTTGATGGTTGCTCCTCTGATTTGCGTTCCTGATGTGCTGTCACTTGCCACCTGTATCTGAGTTTTTTTGAACGCTTTTAGCGCAAATTCCATCTATTGTTAATTTGATTTTCTGACAGGAGACCCATACAATGCAATTTACTTGTAATGCAGACAATTTACAAAAAGAGAATCAAACTACCTCGGCAAGACCTCAAGCATGCTCTACCACCATTGATCTGTTGGTAACTGATGCTTTTTCAGTTTAATCAATGTCTCATCAGCTTCAGTATACCTGTAATAATTTGGCTGGACTTCAAAGAGATGTGCTATCTCATGCTCAATAAAAAGCAAATTTTCCAGTTTATCATATAAACTTTGTCCAGAGGGAGGCACTGTCTCTTCTGAGCTGCTTAATGATGCTGTAATGTGATTGGTAGCATAGGTATTTAGCCTGTGAGCATACTGTTCCTGTTTTAACAGCTTCCCATTGCTAGTGAATAGGCTCGGTAAACCCTTGCTCTGTAATACTGCAAATTTCTGTCTGAAGGAATTTACCTCTGTCTGCATTTCTTGACTTTTTCTTTCTACAGTTTGAACAAAATTCCTCATGGTCAGCACCTTCTTGACTCTCAAAATAGTCTCTGTCATGTTCTGAATGTTTAGAGATGCTAATTTCTCACTGGTATGAGTATTCAAAAAATGAATCAAATGATTGGCTTGCTCATGCTTGTTTTCCAATAATGCTCTGGCCTTTTGAGTTTCGTATTGAGCTAACCCTATTAATTCCATCTGGTCAAAAATAGTTTGTATTGCTGTCCATTGATCAGCAATAGACTGGCCAATCTTATCCCACAAAATAGTCTTGATTTTTGTTAGAGTTTTATGAAGAGTGAGGTCCTTCTCCAAGGCCTTCACTTCCCTTGTCTTCTCAGCTACAGTCATTTTTGATTTGTCATAACTTACCTCAGTCTTGGCCAGTTTTTCCTTGGCTTCTTTTAATTCTTCCATTTGGATCTCCAAAGCCTTTATTTCTTTCATCATCTCTTCCATGCTCAAGCTGGCATCTTGTATTGTTGCTACTGTAGTTTCTACTGAAGTCGAGGTACCTGCTGTTGATGCTGGATTAGTGAGAGGGGCTGCTATGGTGACTGTAGGAGGAGGAACTGCAAGAGTTGGAGCTATTTGAGCTGGTTGAGAGGCCAAATCCTCCTGTTTTCCTTGTAATGCTACTTCCAAGGCTTTCTCTGTGTCCAACAATCTTTGATTCATCCTCATTAATAAACTTACCACATCCTCCTCTTCTCTTTGCTGTGCCACCTTTGTAGTCTGAGGGTGCATTGTAGCTGGCAGCTTAAGTTGTTTTCTAAGGGTTGCTATGTTCTCCTCTTTCTTTCTTATTAAGGCTTGTGCGCCCTTGAGATCCTTGGGATCATGTCCCAATTCTATGATAATCTCTTCCAAGGATTTTATTCTGTTATCCTTGGCTAATGAGGAGGCCTTTTCCAGCTCCAATTGGGCAGAAGTGTTGTACAATGAGTTCTGCAGTTTATGAGCCAGTAATGCTTTATCTTCCAAGGTAGAGTATACCATTTCTCCGGCCTGTTTGTGTAACTCAATCTGGTCCATTGGGTGGATGTCTTTAGCAAGAACTTCCAGATTCGTCTTGATATAATCAACAGCTGATTGTGCCTGTTGTATGGTGGGCCTGATGTGACTAAGGGTCATCTTCCCTACTTGAATATCATAGGCTGCCATTAGCCTTTGTTGATTGTGGATCCATTCTCAACAATTGGTTATATAACTGGAACCTTACTAGTTCATTCCTGGCCTTGATTTCAATGAATGCTCTCTTGATGTCAGAGCCTTGCTTGCTCTGTTGCTTGGTGGATGTAATCTCCACACCAGGTTGTCTCTCTTGCTCCTGCTGAAATGAGCTAGTAGATGTCTCCAAAAATGGAGGGATCTGCTATTCAGATGTTCCCTCACCCCTTAGGTTGCCTGTTATTTCCTCTGTGAACTCTTCTTCAGAGTAGGTGTTCAGCCTTTGCCTCTTCTCACCTTGCCGTTCTGTAGATGCCCCTGTGGGTGTCTCTTCTGGTCTGTCCCTTTTTTTGGCTCTTTCCTCATTAAGAGGTGTTTGTAACATAGGGATCTATGTTGCCTTTGCTTGTGTTGAAGGGCCTTGCTCTTGACCCTTTTCCTGGGTTGTAGATGGCTGATCTGCCATTGTATTTTTCTGCTATGAATGCTATACTTATTTGCCTTTTCCTGTAGGTGGAGTAGTCTCTTGGGCAGGTTGTTGTGAAGGTGTGGCAGATGATGTGCTCGTTCCAATGTGTTGAGGCAGTGTGAAAGGGACCTGTCCAAAAGAATCCAGGTCAATTGTCTTCTCAAAGTCTTTCATTTCTTTTTCTAATCTCTCTTCTTCAGTAAGCTCTTCAACTAGTGTACCCTCTACCCATTCCTGTCGATTAGCATACTGTTCAATTTGAGGGATTCTTTGGTTCACATATCCTCTAAGCTTGTTTTTGACTCTTCTAAATCTTATGAAATGTTCAGGGTCATATGGTGCCCAATAAAAGCTTTGTTTTAGCATAAGTTCATCTCTTAGTATCTTGTCTGCATCATTCCAGGCTTCTTCCCTCTTATTGAAGACAAAAGGACCCAATTGATGTCTTATCTTGAGCTGTGCCTTTTTGTTTTTACCATGGAAATGAGTCAAATTTGCACTACTAAATTGCCTGAAGTATAGCAGGGCAAAGAGTCTCATGGGGACATATTTCGACAGCTTGTAGGGGGATAATTGACAACCATAAATCCTGATCACTGTATAGTTTTGGTAAAAATACCAGTCACTAATGTTGTAGCCCCTTGAAATATGTAAAATTCTCTGCATTTCAGTAGAGAGCCTGCCAAGAGGAGTCATCATCAACAGGGAAGTGGCTGGGTAAATGAACATGTCAATGAACTTGTTGGAAGTAATACTGAGAGGGG